>JAWDGP010008006.1:0-37500 GCA_033675545.1 Elysia crispata
GTGTACGAAAAAAGTGTTTTTCGTACATGCAGAATTGGGGTAATTGTGCATGTAGATGTGGTATGTTTTTCGTACATGCAGAATTGGGGTCCGAGTGTGTGTAGATGTGGTATGTTTTTCGTGCTAGGTGTTCCAGAACCCCCCCTCTGTATACTACTAGCCTAATTGAGGATCTTGTGATGCATGAAGAGACAGAAGACAATCGTAGGAGCCTAATTGAGGATCTTGTGATGCATGAAGAGACGGAAGACAATCTTAGGAGCCTAATTGAGGATCTTGTGATGCATGAAGAGACAGAAGACAATCGTAGGAGCCTAATTGAGGATCTTGTGATGCATGAAGAGACAGAAGACAATCTTAGGAGCCTAATTGAGGATCTTGTGATGCATCAAGAGACAGAAGACAATCTTAGGAGCTAGTGAGGGGATCGTGATGCATGAAGAGACAGAAGTCTATCGTAGGAGCCTAATTGAGGATCTTGTGATGCATGAAGAGACAGAAGACAATCTTAGGAGCCTAATTGAGGATCTTGTGATGCATGAAGAGACAGAAGACAATCTTAGGAACTTCATTAGGATCTTGTGATGTGCATGTGAAGAGACGGAAGACAATCTTAGGAGCCTAATTGAGGATCTTGTGATGCATGAAGAGACAGAAGACAATCTTAGGAGCCTAATTGAGGATCTTGTGATGCATGAAGAGACAGAAGACAATCTTAGGAGCCTAATTGAGGATCTTGTGATGCATGAAGAGACAGAAGACAATCTTAGGAGCCTAATTGAGGATCTTGTGATGCATGAAGAGACAGAAGACAATCTTGGAGCTAATTGAGGATCTTGTGATGCATGAAGAGACAGAAGACAATCTTAGGAGCCTAATTGAGGGATCTTGTGATGCATGAAGAGACAGAAGACAATCTTAGGAGCCTAATTGAGGATCTTGTGATGCATGAAGAGACAGAAGACAATCTTAGGAGCCTAATTGAGGATCTTGTGATGCATGAAGAGACAGAAGACAATCTTAGGAGCCTAATTGAGGATCTTGTGATGCATGAAGAGACAGAAGACAATCTTAGGAGCCTAATTGAGGATCTTGTGATGCATGAAGAGACAGAAGACAATCTTAGGAGCCTAATTGAGGATCTTGTGATGCATGAAGAGACAGAAGACAATCTTAGGAGCCCTAGTGAGGATCTTGTGATGCATGAAGAGAGAAGACAATCTTAGGAGCCTAATTGAGGATCTTGTGATGCATGAAGGCTGGGGGGAGTCGAGAAAGAGCTAGATCTAAATCTGAAGCAGAAATTCGAGTGAGTGTTGCAGAATCAGAAATCGATTTAGGAGAGGGGGGTTCAAGACGCAGCAAGATGTTTTAGAAAGTGATTCAGACAGGGGTGAAGATGATGACGATTTAGTTGTTGATACTAGTAGAGATGAAGAATTAGATAATGAAGTAATCTTAGAAAACGATCCTGAAATGGAGAAGACAGCAACATTTCCATGTGGATGTAAACTCAAGTTAGCATCGGGAGAGACAGGTTGCATCAAGCAGTTCACCCACTAATGGATTTTTGATCGACGCATGACGATTAATGAATTGTCAGTGGGTGAGTGTGCTTTTAATTGTTCTGAAGACATAAGTTCATTTTCCGTAATTCGTATCTAATCTAGATCTACATTTAATTGTCATCTAAACCAAGATTCAAATGTATCTAGACTAGATCAAGTCTTGGTTTACGATCATCAAGAGCTAGATATCTCCAGATCTATAGGTCTAATCCACTATCCAGCATCATTTAATCTATTAGTATAATGTCAAGTATTAAAATGCATTTAGTCATTTATTTTCGCACTTTGATTGAGCTGTTTTAACACAACTTGGATAGTTATGTGATTTAAAATGATTTTTAAGTTAATAAATTATTTGGCTCAGATGAAGTCTTTTGTTAGTGATTAGCGGCAGATGTTTTGAATTAAGCAACATAATTTAAGTTTTCTATTGTTAATTTAATTTTTATTGGTTTTTTATTGGGTTTTTTTTGTTTTTTTTTTTAATAGATTACCGTGTCACATGCAATGCAAGGATAGTAGAAACTTAAAAAAAACAAAAACAAAAAAAAAAACAAGCTGAACCAAACACTGAAAATGTTTGTCTAAATCTGCTGTATTGATGATAGCTATTTACTTGTCTTAAGGAATAACTTTCTATACCTTATGCCATAAAAAAAAGCTTTTTACTTACTATAGACTCTCATTTAAATAAAGGATTTTGTGTGAATAGGTGAGTGAGTGGTTATTGATCTTTATTTAAAAAGATTGTATAGCTATAAATGTACAGCGATTGTTTAGATTTAATTGTCTTATCAAGTTGTTGTTTTTTTTCTTTTCATAAATTCTTTAGGATGGTCAGCAGTTGGTCCGTCATCCTTCAAGACAAATTGGCTGAAACATATTCCGCACATTGTTGTTGCAAGGCCAATGACAGATCTTTGCAGTATATGTCAAAGCAACCAGACTGTAATATACCGCACAGTCAGTGTAAAAGATCCACGCCAGCTGATGCTGCTGGACAACCCAAGAGAGCTCCTTCTTTTGGTAATGATCTAATTTATAATTGGAAAAGGAAAAAAAAAAGAACCCAAACCTGACTTACAGTTTCACATGCAGATTTGATATTGACTCTGATTCATCATTATTGTTTAAAATTCTTTTGTTTTTAAATAACAATTATAATGAATGATAAAAATTGAAATACAATAAAAATGAAAGAAAAGCATTAACACCAGCAAAAAAAAAGAGAATAAAATGCAGGTAAATGAAATATAGTAACAACAAAACTGTCAACAATTTTACATATTTTAAAATTCTTATGCAATTCACATAGCCATAATGCTCTGAGTCAAAACTTCTCCTGATAGTCTTATAAAAGATTTTAAAACAAGTTTTAATCTTTTTTGTAGGTTAACAGAGAACGGGAGCTCTACAACCAGAGTGTTGGAGCGTCAGAGGCAGTGGTCCAAGAACTGGGCATCTCCAATCTGCGCAAGTCACAGCCATGCAGCTTGGAAACAACAATCTTGTATGCCTTTGACTATGCGTAGCAAGTGGACTTGCCTGGAAGTCCAATGCAGCCTGAGCCGATTTACTTCATGACACCACGAAAATGTGGCCTATTTGGCGTGTGCTGCTGCCCAGGAATTCCTGAGCAAATAAATTTTGTAATCGATGAGGGCATGATTGTGTTGTGGGGATGGGTCAAATTCCGTCATAAGCTATCTATACTATTAAAAAAAAACTATGGGCTAGGTGAGACGGAATTTTTTTTCTTTATTGCGACAACTGTAGCGGACAGAACAAAAATAATTACATGCTATGGTATCTGTTATGGAGAGTTGCCCATGGCTATCACAAAAAAAAAAAAAAAAATTCATTACATTTTATGGTAACTGGCCACACCAAATTTACATAAGATTGGTGCTTTGGGTTGCTGAAACAAAATTTTAGGCGCTCTGAGATCCACAGCCTTCAGGACATGTGTTCTGTCATCGAAGGCAGGGGGACAAGCTTAAACAAAGCTCAGCTTGTTGGGCTTGAAAGTGGCACTATGCTAGTGCCATCATATGGTTGGCAGGAATTTCTTGGGCCTTTTTACAGCCATTTAAAAGCGATAAAATCCCTTTTCCATTTTAAAATTAATGATAACGCAACAGTTGTTGCCTACACCGCTGAGGTGCAAGATGTTTCTTATCAACTTTTAAAAGACCCCTCTAAAATTCCCCCAAAAGATCTGCCCAAGCACATCCCACCCCCAGGATTGTCTCTAGAACGATCTAAGTATTTGTACAACATCAGGCACTTTGTCAGAGATGACTGTAAAGATCTGTTGTGTCCAGCTGTCCACGAATGAAATTTGAATTACATATCCTTATTACTATGTCTCAAATTACTAGTGTTTTATTCATTTGTTATACCTTTCATGCTTATTACTAAATGTTTTACAAAATATTTTTTTTTAATTAACAGTGTGCATTGGATTATACACAGTTCTTTTTATTTTATGATGTTATTTTTGTAATTCGACACTTTTTTCATTTGAAGTATGAATGAAAATTTGATCTAAAGCAAGAATGCAAGAATGGATTCGTTTGAAATTTCTTTCAATACTAGTGGACATACAGATCAAACTGTGTGCTAAATTTCATATTTGTAACTTTATTGTATCCTTGTTTTTGCTATGCAAATATATTAATAATTTTACGGTCAATTTCCTCAAAATTTTTATTTTTCATGTCGTGTATTTTCTATATAATAAAAATAATCATATCTCAGTCAAAAATCGTCCATTTTACTTCATGTTTGTCTCAAATTGAAGCTTAAATTATGCACTTTCATGCCATATCAATAACTTTAAACACCTAGATGTACCTTTTGCCCCAAACTGTCATATATATATATGTACCAGGTACAGAAATAGGGCACAGGATATATCTGTACCAAGTACAGAAAGAGCCTCTAGGATATTTTTGTACCAGGTCAAGGTGCTCTTACATGTAATTCTTGGGAGATTAAAGTTATAAATCATGTTGTGGTTATAAAGATATAGGATAGCCTAGTCCAGGGGCTCTTAAGTTCAAATTTTTCGATGGCGTAGGGCTTCACCCGACTTTTTCTACCAATCTTTGTATTGTCTTTGATTTTTTTTTTCTATCTGACTGTGTATTGGGCTGCCCCTTCCCCTCCCTCATCCTCTCTCTCTCTCTCTCTCTCTCTCTCTCTCTCTCTCTCTCTCTCTCTCTCTCTCTCTCTCTCTCTCTCTCTCTCTCTCTCTCTCTCTCTATTTTTCTATACTACTTATTCATTATTTACAGTCACTTGCATCTTTAGATCCTTAGATCTAGCTTCGTCTGTCTCAGCCTCTAACTTTTTTGACTGCTTTCTTTATTTCTATATTCTCTCTCTCTCTCTCTCTCTCTCTCTCTCTCTCTCTCTCTCTCTCTCTCTCTCTCTCTCTCTCTCTCTCTCTCTCTCTCTCTCTCTATCTATCTATCTATCTATCTATCTATCTATCTATCTATCTATCTATCTATCTATCTTCAGATTTCTATCTTTCAGTCTATTTTTCTTCATTGCTTTTTCAGGTACTTATCTATTTAAATTAATGGGTTTGTAATTATCATTCTTTTACTCGTTTACTTATTTCTTTAATTCTTTTTAAATACTTATTCAGTCATTCTTATTTTCACTTTTTTTCCCTTCTTACTCGTGTTTTATTTGTTTGAAGATTTATTATATATGTCTATTTTCGCGGTGGCAATTTTTACATATATCTCCTTTTTGAACTTTCAAAGAAGTAGAAGTATTTCTTAGCATTTTCATGTGAATATCCTTGAATTGTTTCTTTTCTGGTTCTTGTATTTTTCAAGGCGTACAGCCGAAAGTTTCCTTGTCTAGTTAATTTAGAAGCTGATCTTAACTTATTTTTGCTTTTATTTTTTTAAACTATGCTTCATACTAGAATTATTTGTAGTAGTGAATGGGTTTCTTTTAGTGGTCTACATCTTTGTTGTTCTGCTTTTCTGTTGTTGGGCTTACCTGTTACAGCAGGCAATGTTTGATTACCAGTTGCATGACAGGCATGTCCAGTTCATATACAGTCAAATCACTCAAGGTACACCCTTGTTTTAGTGTTAAGTCCTCTGAACCAGCACATTTTTTTTTGGTTTTCTTTTATCTGATGCCGAGGTGTTGATTTTTTAAAGAGTGCATTAGGTCCCACTTTGAAGACACACCCAACTGATTTAGTCCGTCTGATTTTGAAACCTTTTCTTTTTTCTCTCTATAGTTGAATGATCTTTGAAAAAAATAAGTGTAATCCTAACATTTTGTTGTTGTAATTTGTGAAATGTTATATAGTACTGGTACATCGCAATTTGATTGTACTGAAAAAGGCAGGACCTCGTATAGCCTATATTCCTCTCTTGAAAGTTTTTGTATGACTTAAATAGCAAACAAGTACACTTTGTTTGTTTTTTAAGTGACAGTTTTTTCCCCTCCTTATTCTGGTATTTTTCTCAGATCTAAGAAACATTCATTCCTCGACACATCTCAATTGTAAAACTTTGCTTTAGGCGCGAAATTAGGTACGTTATTTTGATTAAATTTCATATGTCTCAAATTTTGATAGTTTGTATTCTGCTTTATGGTTTGCCTACAATTCTGGGGCATTTATTATTTAATACTGTCAATGGGCATATTGAGGTAAGACGAGTCAGTAGTCTAGGCAGTAAGCGTGGCCGCAGAAACAGGAAAGCATTACCGTGTGGTGCATGCGTAATGAGCTTGGTATAGAAATACCGCACAGGATATATCTGTACCTGGCAGTACAGAATTATCCACTAGCCAAACTAGTTAGAAAGAAAGGTAGAAACGTCTTTATGCCTCGCCTATTACAGTAATACAGACAATTCCAGGCCTAAATGGAATGTTGATTTATGAACTAAATTTCACGCTGGTTTAGATCAAGATTTCAAGAGATAAATCCAGCAAAAAAAAAAATAGCAAGAAAATTATGAATTTGACGCAAATAAATACAACTGGCAAAATGTTACATAGCGACTGGATCTACACTACGTCTTTAAACCAAAGCAACGAGGCACTGCTGGTCAAAATTAAAATTATTTAAAATAATGAACACGAAACAAATGGTTTGATATAATTCACATATTAAGAGGAGTGTTACAAACCTTGCCAAACTGTTCAAAGTTTCAAGAGAGACTTATACCATTAAACATTCTTAATGTATTCTTTCCAAATGCCAATCTGGCAAGTCTGTATAAGAGGAACTTTTCTCTATTAAAAGTGAAGGCGGTGATCATTCATCATTGACCTGTGATATACAAGTTCTGTCCGAAAAATGATTATTATTCTGCAAAGTCATATTTCAAACACAAATCTAAAAACATAACAAGTCTAAAACTACTGGTACCACCACAATTTAGTACGAACCTGTTATAAAGCCTCCAGTTTATTTCAATATGCCTTGCAACTGGTACCAGTCTACCTGTTCTCATTTTTGCAACGTTATTTTCGTCTCGATCGACTCATGCACGGAGAAGAGATATTTCAATATACTCCTTCTCTCTCTCTCTCTCTCTCTCTCTCTCTCTCTCTCTCTCTCTCTCTCTCTCTCTCTCTCTCTCTCTCTCTCTCTCTGTCTCTCCCTGTGTCTCTGTCTCTGTCTCTCTCTGTCTCTCTGTCTGTGTGTGTGTGTCTGTGTCTGTGTCTCTCCCTGTGTCTGTGTCTCTCCCCTAAGAAAGCAACTTTATTTCTATATTCATTTATGCTTTTCAGTCAAATGGCATCTTTCTAAGATCCGTTAGAGGCTAGTTTGTTTATGTCCTGTAAAAATATAGACTTGATCGTTCTTAGCGATTCAACCTCTTAGTCTATTCAAGCCAGCATGAAAGTCATTGTTCCTGAAGCAACTATTTTTTGTAGATGCGGATAGCTCAGTGGTTAAGTGCCTGGTCTTGTCTCGGCAAGGCGATGGGTGCCGCATCGAGGTGCAGGTTCGATTCCTGTTCATTCCATCTGTTGTAATGTTTTCACGTCTTTCGTCTTATTTGTCGGTCTCGAGCTAGATCTAGGTTTGTGGTTGATTTTTCTATACTGTCTCTCTGTCTGTCTGTCTGTCTGTCTGTCTGTCTGTCTCTCTCTCTCTCTCTCTCTCTCTCTCTCTCTCTCTCTCTCTCTCTCTCTCTCTCTCTCTCTCTCTGATATTTTCTTGCGTCGCTAGCTGTGGATAACGACAACTACACTTACATAAACAGGAGCATTCTTCCGCCGGCAGGGTATACGAAAAATCACATACTTCTGCATTTTCCAAAATTTATTTCAAGAGCCTTTTAACGCTTATTAGACAGCTATTAATTCTAGAAAAAGGTGCAATGCTTTGCTGCAATACCTAGCTAAGCATTATGAATATTAAGAAAGTAGTAGTAGTAGTAGTAGTAGTAGTAGTAGTAGTAGTAGTAGTAGTAGTAGTAGTAGTAGTAGTAGTAGTAGTAGTAGTAGTAGTAGTAGTGGTGGTGGTGGTAATAGTAGTAGTAGTAGTAGTAGTAGTAGTAGTAGTAGTAGTAGTAGTAGTAGTAGTAGTAGTAGTAGTAGTAGTAGTACTAGTTATCATCATCAGCATCATCATTTTTATTATTATTATTATTATTATTATTATTATTATTATTATTATTATTATTATTATTATTATTATTATTATTATTATTATTATTATTATTATTATTATTATTATTATTATTATTATTATTATTATTATTATTATTATTATTATTGTCGTCGTCGTTGTTGTTATTGTTGCCTTCGTCGTAATTATTTTTACTATTATCATTCTTCTTCTTCTTCTTCTTCTACTTCTTATTATTATTACTATTATTATTATTATTATTATTATTATTATTATTATTATTATTATTATTATTATTATTATTATTATCATTATTATTATCATTATTATTATTCAAAGCAACAAGGCGTTAAACTTATAACTGAAATAACTTGAAAAAACAACCAAACAGTTTAAAAGGAAAAAAAAAGAAAAGGATCTTTGTTTTTCTCTGACGTTAAAAATAAAATGATCAAAATGAACGGAGTCCTTTGGCACCAGCATAGTGATTTTGTGTCTTTTAATTGCTAAGAAACTTAAATATCGGGTAGTAGTAGAAGCCGGGGAATAAATAAAACTTTTACACAGTCTCACATCGTGTCACACCAAATATCTTTATTATGAAATTACAACTGCAATGTACAATGAAATGGAGACAAAATATGACGAAAATAGAGATTGTGAGGAGAGCAGACAAAGATAGAAGAAAGAGAGAGAGAGAGAGAGAGAGAGAGAGAGAGAGAGAGAGAGAGAGAGAGAGAGAGAGAGAGAGAGACAGACAGACAGACAGAGACAGAGAGAGAGACACAGACAGACAGAGACAGAGACAGACAGGCAGATAGAAAGACAAACAGACAGATAGACAGACGGGCAGAAGACAGAGAGAGAGAGAGAGAGAGAGAGAGAGAGAGAGAGAGAGAGAGACAGAGAGAGAGAGAGAGAGACAGAGAGAGAGAGAGGGGGGGGGGGGGGAAAGAGGGAGAGAAGTAGTATAGAAACCTGTTCATTGCATCTGTTCTAATGTTTTCACGTCTTTCGTCTTATTTGTCGGTCTGGGGCTAGATCTAGGTTTGTGGTTGATTTTTTTTTATACTACTTATATCGTTATTTTCAGTCACTTGCATCTTTAGATCCTTAGATCTAACTTCGTCTGTCCCTGTCTCTCACGTACTTTGACTGCTTTCTTTATTTCTATATTCAGAGAGAGAGAGAGAGAAAGAGAGAGAGAGAGAGAGAGAGAGAGAGAGAGAGAGAGAGAGAGAGAGAGAGAGAGAGAGAGAGAGAGAGAGAGAGAGAGAGAGAGAGAGAGAGAGCAGCCAAAAGATCACAGAGTATGGCTTATCAGGATAGGATACAGCACTAAATGAACTAAAAGATTGCAAACGAAAAGGGCATCCGAGTTTTTGGTTGACTCATCCTGAAACTAGTTAAGGGAAAGAAAATGTGATTTAAAAATAATCGTTCCATTAGTCGTTCTTTAGTTACTGATCTATCAAATCACTACTACCACTACTACTACAACAACAACAACTACTACTACTACTACTACTACAGCTTTTTCTTCTTCTTCTTCTTCTTCTTCTACTACTACTACCACTACTACTACTACTACTACTACTACTACTACTACTACTACTACTACTACCACTACTACTACCACCACTACTACCACCACTACCACTACTACTACTACTACTACTACTACTACTACTACTACTACTACTTCTCTACCACCACTACCACTACTACTACTACTACCACCACTACCACTACTACTCTACCACCACTACCACTACTACTGCTACTACTACTACTACTACTACTACTACTACTACTACTACTACTACTACTACTACTACTACTACTAGTACTACTACTACTTCTACTACTACTACTGCTACTACTACTACTGCTACTACTACTACTACTACTACTACTACTACTACTACTACTACTACTACTACTACTACTACTACTACTACTACTACTACTACTACTACAGTGACTTCTTTCATGCATAGAATGGCAAGTTTTCCACGGTTATTTTGTCTTTTATTGGAGTAGGTCAAATTTCATTTAATTTTTTTTTTAATTTCTTCAGTTTTTTTATATTTATTTTTACAAAATAAAAATTATTTGTGTCATCTGCTTTAAAAATTGTAAACCGCTGAGAACGTTATTTGGTTCATCATGGCAAAGAATTTTGATGAATCAATCTATTACAATAATGGACTTTCAAGAGCATTTTTCAGCCTAAATCCAAAACTTTTCTTTAAAATTTTTTTTTTTGACTGTGTGGGACATTGATCGTGGTAGATCAAAATCAAGTAAAATTGAAATTGAAATTGAATGATTTTGGAGGAGATAGCGGAGATGGAAATCGAATTTCCCTTTTTTGACATAGATGTTTAGTAAAATCAAGCTGACAAACGATTTATCTCCATGCATTACTTAAAATCTTATTGTTTATTTGTTAAAACGGTGAATATGATCGCAATAAGAAGAAGCATACAGGTTTCAATGTGGAGTCTCGATTACAGTAATATATTAATCAACATATTTCATATGGAGCAAAGTTATATTCGATTTCGATTAAAATGTCATGGACAAGCATACAAATATTGTATAATATGATACATCAAACTATACTAAGTAAATTTATTTAAAAAACTGGAACTCCTCATATACGTATTTAAGGCTAAATATGGCAAAACCAGGTGGTAAGGAAGACAAGAAAAAAAGAACCTGAGTAATATGATATGAAGCATAACAAATTTCTGGAGTTTGAAACAACTTGACTTACTTGAATGTTTATATCTTGTCCAGAGCCTTGTGGTGAGATATCAGACCTTGGTTTTTGGGGTTTTTTTTCGTTTTTTTTTAAATTCATTTTTTTTGTTGCTTTTGTTGTTGTTGTTGTCGTTGCTGTTGTTGTTGTTGTTGTCGTTGCTGTTGTTGTTGTTGTTGTTGTCGTTGTTGTTGTTGTTGTTGTTGTTGTTGTCGCCGTTGCTGTTGTTATTGTTGTTGTTTAGTCTATGAACTGAACAGGGCCATAAAGAAGAGATTCTGAACTCTATGATCTTCTAACACAGTGGTATCGAACCAGTGATGAATGGTTTTTCGAGGCACAAACTCCAGATCATTGGATATTACTACTTGTACTTGAAAACTTTTGACTAAAAATTAAATTGGCATGTTAAATTTTCCTCTTTTGTTTTTTTTTTAATTTTAAAAGCCAATGGGAATAAAAAATTTTTTGGCCTTTTAATGCGATAAGCGGCAGACAGTAACACAAGCAGACAGTATAGACATTAGTGTGTGTAACCTCAATAAAAGAGGTAGGAACATTCTTGAATCATTTTCTATATAAAATTGTGATTTGGTTATTCAAATTGTAACTGAAAATAATAATAATAATAATAATAATAATAATAATAATAATAATAATAATAATAATAATAATAATAATAATAATAATAATAATAATAATAATAATAATAATAATAATAATAATAATAATAATAATAATAATAATAATAATAATGAAAAAGTTTTACTTTTTGGTTGGTGGGTGGTTGTTTGTTTTTTTTTTTGTTTTTTTTTTGTTTTTTTTGTTTTTTTCGTTGCTTTGCTTTTTTTGCTTTTTTTTTTCTTTTAAACTAAAATCTTTATTTTGTAAAGAAAAGTTCCTGAGGCTAGGGAAAAAAAATATAAAAATCAAAATGGAATATAAAGCCACCAAAACTGAAATCTTAACGATAAAAAGTACAATACAATTTAAAAAGAAAGAATATCAATTTATAAAACTAATGAAAAGAGCACCCAAAGCGAAGAAATTGAAATTGAAAGTACATAAGGGAAAAAAAATTTCGGAAACTAGTTTTAAACAGAATGAATGATATATATATATATATATATATATATATATATATATATATATATATATGTATAAAATGAGATTAACGTGAAGTATGCGGGAGAAAAAAGTTCTTATAACAGTGAACAGGATAATGCAACGAGAGGATACTTAAGATTGTTTGAGTAGTTTAAAAAAAAAACTGTTTTTTCCCCCTGGGAAATTAATATCAAACACATTTCAAAAGAGTTGAAAGTTTAAAACTGATTTTCTGGTCCTAGCAATTGTGTGAGTTTCTGAGTTTCAGCAAATAAAAATGGTTTCAATTCATTTCATTTTATGCGGAGATGAGGCTAGTTTAAAATACTTAAAAAGACATCGAAAAGCTGATGTAGATACTAGATATTAATTATTCTAGTATAAAATGCCATTTAAAAATTCATCCCAAACACTACTTTTTTAAAACTATTAAAAGATGCGAAAATGTATCACTTTGAAAATTCGACAACTTACCATACAAATTTAAATTTGTCACAGGCTTAGCACCAGGATGTCTAGAAACTCTCAAAATGCTTTATGTTCACAACAATCCAGTCATTTGGTTTTAAGGCAATTAATAAGTTCTATTAAGTGTGTTTACATAATATCTCTACAGCAATATAATTAAGGGAAGAGATGATTCTGTGAAAATTAATGTCGTAAATAAAAATGTTCTTGATATGTTTTCTGAAAATTGAAGAAATGAATAGAATTAAATATTGCTACATCTAGTCCATGTTCATAGAGTCGTAATTCTCAATCAGTCTATCCATGGTGTCCATGCTGGAGAGGAAACGGTTTCCTGAGACGCAAGGATTTTCTATTCCTAGTTCGGACTGGAACCTGCTGAGCATCTGCTCTGCCCTTCTATGCGTAACTAACATGGCCACCAAAACTTTACCGCGGATTTCATCTTCGAGGGGAACACGGTGACCAAAGGTCAGGTGGACATGAGCAACAGGCGGGACAGTGGACAGGCCTCCTCCCAACACGCTTTGTTTATATTTCTCAAACTTTGAACAGAAAACGTCAAAGTCGAAGATTTTTTCCGGTATGTTAATTTTTCGACTGAGCGGCCAGCTGTGTTTGTCCTGGTCATAGACGAAGGCTCTTGTGCGGCAATACCTTCTAGCGTACACATCGCCGCGCTCTGTCGTAAGAACCACGCCCCTTTGCATTTCCCGCAAAATGGCCTCCATGTAGCCCTTCAGTTTAGGACTGGCACGGCCACAGATGTCCGGCACGGGTAGCTCCACCTGGAGGGCATCGTAAGGGCCGTACATCCTCTCTGCAAAATCCGGAATGTCCCGTTTGCGCTGTCCGTAATAAACGCTGCAGCCCTTGGCAGGGTTGACTAAGGTGCGTTCAAGAACCTTTTGGAGATGAAAACCGTAAAAGACTTTGATGTCTATGCCTTCTTCGTCCGCAGTTACTGTTTGGGGCAATGCAAGGTGACCTGGCGAAGCCTTATTTTTTGTCGGTTCATTGTCTAGAGATAAGGATGATGGGTAAGTGGGATAACCGGCCGACGCACATAGGAGGTCATCGCTGCTTACTGAGCCCAGATCAGAAGGGATGCTAATATTTTCAACATTCCGTCCTTCCTCGTCCTTCTCCTGGATATCTCTAGGCCCAATCAATCCTGTTAGCGTAACCTCCTCCTCAGAAGGCGCTTCCTTTGTTTCCAAGTCTACAATGACGATGTCATCGGAAAGAGACATTGTGACGGCATCTTGTACGTCTATCTTGGCGGGACAAGAGAGATGTTCTTGGCCTTCACTTGCCACCCAAAGATCCTCAGTTTTAGCTTTCGGCCTTGAATAGTCAAGAGGGAGGGAAGAACTTGATATCGCGGGAGGTTGCTTTGATTTTCTCGTATTTTGGAGCCGCAGCTGTTGCTGATCAGCGAGATGCTGTTGCGGCGGAAGTTGATGTGGTTGTTGATGTCTATCTTCAATCTGATGCAGTTCATGCATTGATTCTTTTGGTTTTTGGCAAATGTTGGCTGGAAGCGTAAGTATTTCCATCACCACAGTGGGAATGTTTGGTGCTAAGGGAAGAACTTGATGGGCCGAAATAATGTCAGCTGTACTGGAGGGGAATGAGGCACACGCGTTATCTGGTGTGTTTTCCACAGGACCTTCTACAGGTGAAGCATGAACGCCAGAAGGAGCAACTGGCTCAAGTGACATCATGGAAAAGTCAGCATCTTCCTCATGATTCTCTACCAGAATCCAGGTGTCTTCCGCTTCAGGCTTAGTGGGTAAGCTCTCCAGATTCAAGAACCTGTACACTTTATACGGAGCCTGTGCAAATTTATCACTGTGCAATTCACGAACTTCGGCGATATCCGGAACTTTATTGAGTGCGCATCTAAAATTTCTTTTATACTTGGGGTAGTCCTCGTCATCTCCAGCCACGTGTATGCCGGTGTAGACTGCCCAGTCGCGGAACACCTTGAAGTGCTTATGGACGTCCTGAGATTTGTTAAAGTGATACCAAGGGATTTTAAACATTCCCTGTTCGTTGTTGAGCCATTCTAGGCCAGGACAGCTGCCTTCGTTGATTGTCTGCTGCAACCAGGGGCCAAACCGCATGCGCGAGTCTAGACTTGGAGTTGTACTTGGCTCCATGATCACTTGTGAAAGGCTGGGGTCTATGAAAAAAACAAAAAAACAAACAAAAAAGAAAAACTTATTGCGAGGCAAAGCAAGGTAAGTGCCTTGAAATTTGCGATTATATAAACAAAGAACTGTTTTCATACAATAAATTTTTTTACTGGGTTTACAAAAAAGAATATAAAAATAAAACCATAAAGCATTAATCACTAGAATAAAAGATAAATAAGAAAATTAGTTATAAACATGTTTTTGTTTTATTATGTATGCTTTTCTCTCCTTCCTCTGCTTTTTATCAAGGGTTTTGTTGAAATTTATTTACTATAAAAACAAAACAAAAACAAAACAAAACCCAAACAAAACACCCCAAAATTGATGCCTTAATATAGCATTTAATTCCTCAGGTAGTTTTTTAGTTAATTTTTTTGGCAAAAAGTGTCGTGGTAAACAGTCAGCTTTTGGATCTGTAGTTTTAGGGTTCGAATCCTATTTGTGCCAGTCTCGACAGGGAGCTGCTATGCTACACCAGATCCCTGACACAGAACATGCGGTGATGGAGACGGTGGCTTCAAGTTGACGAGCAAAATTCACACGAGATCACTGTGTTATGGACGGGCCATATCAAGTAACAAGCAAACAAAGAAACAAACAAACAAACAAACAATTTCTTCTCAAACAAGTGTAAAATGACCATATTTTATTCAACTTGATGAGGCAGTAGCAGGTTTTATCAGTGCGCTGTAGTAGAAAGTGTTTCTAGGAAATTACTGTTTTTCCAAGGATTAGAACTGCATATTCGTGGGTAATCGTTGGATGGGGATAATTGTTATATTGAATAGGGTTTGAAGCCTTGCGTTTTTATAAAAACTATTAACATAGCCTACTCCACAAAATTTTTTCTTTCATTAGATAAATGATTTATTTCTAAATTACGGAAAGAGCCTTATTTAATTTTTAACAATACGCAGAAAGCGTGAATGTAAAATGTAGGTACAGATTGAGTGAGAAGTTTTCCTAGCCCAGTCCACCATTATCTCTGATTTCAGGGTTCTGCAGGCTTAAAGCCTGTGAAATTCATTAAATGCCTTGTTGCAAAAATTAATATCAACTTATCGACTCTCTCATTTTCTAGGTAGAGAGTGCATTGGCGATTTTAAGAATTGCGTATTGAATAGAAAAAAAAAGAAAATTTAAAACATTTAAATTTTATTTAACAAAAAAGAAAAAGAAAATTCATCCGCATAGTAAACTTTATATACCACTTTCTCATAAGTGGCATAAAAAAGTAGAGTAAACAATGATAGTGACTATGTGAATAGAGAGAACTTTAAACAAGTCCTGTAAATTGTGGAAAGTGCAACGTTAATTATTATTTTTTTTTTTTTTTTTTTTTTTTTGTAATCATTGCATATTCAATGCTCTTCATATAAAACCATATACTAACCGCATTCAAACTTTAAAAATAAAAAAAGTCACTTACTTTATTGATCCGAGGTCTAGTTACTACTGCTCAAACTTTGCAGAAGGTCAAACTTATATATCTTTCTTAGACATGAAAATGAAACAGAAATTTCTATCACCGATTCTACGAAATGCTCCGTGTGCTATGCGAGTAGATCTGTCTTCGCAAGCTGTCGCTCTCCCTCGCTCGCTTTCAGTCGGATAACTTAAGGTCCAGCTCTCTTCTGTTCTGAATTATATAAAGGAACCCAACACCCTCGTAGTTTCGGCAGAGCTCAGAGTTTTCTGCTAGTCGGTTTATTGCATCGCAGTTTTCCGACAGAATCGGTCATGTTCCTCACCATCCATTGCAAAACCTCCAACCACATGATAGTGGGTCATTTGCGAATTTCTGCCCCTTGACTTCAATAGCAGACGACGCCCCGTCTCTCGAAAATAGGTCTCTATTCCTGAAAACAGTGTTTGTATTTTCCCTCTGGTCACATGCGTACTACAAAACATACTCAATGGTAGGCCTGCGCGTATTGAGTAATCGGTAAAACCCGAAAAATCATGTAGCCTACAAGAATGTCTGCAGCTCTTTATTTGCTGAAAAGGATTACATTTTTATCTCGCCTAAGTTAGACGAATACATTTGTATGTTTGCTGCTTGAAGCAAGTGCAGTTCAGCGCAACGAAACTTTCCTTGTCAGAATATCCAATCCCCTTTAATATTTTGTTTGTTTTTGTTTTTCGGAGAACATTGCGAAATTATTATTTTTCTATCACTTATAGCTTAGCTCAGAGTGCAGCAAAATCTGATGCAATGTGGCTATTTCAGATTTACACTCCCTCTCTCTCTCTCTTTCTCTCTCTCTCTCTCTCTTCCTCTCTCTCTCTCTCTCTCTCTCTCTCTCTCCCACTTCTATGCGCCTTTCTTTCCCTCTGCTGCCTCTTCTTCCCCCCACTTTCTTTCTTTCTCTATCTCTCTCGCTTTCTCTAACACATTATCATTACTTTGCAACATTCAAAAAATGGATAATCAGAGTCTTGTTCAAGTTCTGCAGATCTACGCAGAGCGTTGTATATTTTCTCATTTTTGTCTCCTGAGAAATCTTCGGTCTTCGCTTAGATTACATCCCTACCGAAACCTGCGCAGCTGTACACCGAAACTGAGAGCCCTGTGAAGTATTCAGAATGCGACGCGCAAACCGAAACTAGGGCAAAGTTCATGCGGACAAATATTAATGCGTAGGCCAATGGGATCTCTTTTTCATAAGCGTTGGCTCCGCGGAGAGTTTTTTTTTTTTTTTAATGATTATTCATGGCTATTTATAGTACCATAGTCGACAAGTAAGCGCAAGCCCCATCGTTCTCGATCTAGATCTAGATTTAGACTTAGAGTAGTCTATGACTATGGGATGATGTTTGAAAAACCACGCATTAAGTGGACGAAACGCAGGCTTAAGTATGATTGACTAATACCTACTTATATAAAAACGCCCATGGATTTGGGGCTATGAGTGTTTTTATACAATTAGCTATTAGTTAAGCATTGTTAATCTTATCTCTGTAAACTAACCTCTGCTTGCTAAGCGAGAGTTAAGTTATCTCAAAGAAGTTTGAACTCCTTTCGCGTTTCAAACGTTTGCTAATTCTCAGAATCTAGATCTAGAAATGCAGATTTTAGATATGCCAGTCTTAGAACCAAACTTTTTCCCATTACAATAATTATGCTATAAAGTTCTTAGACATCCCTAGATCGGTACGCTTTCACCAGATTTAGCAAAATCACACACACACATACACACATCTGTGTGACCTAGATAATTCGCGTGCACTTTCTGCAGGACCGAGGCTCTGCCATTCACAAAACTTAGTAAAAGGTGGGGAAGTATGGGGAGTGTATGAATATGAAAATGTTATAAATTTTTTCCACTCTTTTTTGCCCTATTATCAGTTACACAGAGATAAATCTAATTTTCACTAAAATTACTACACTCATTTGTATACAGTATACCGCATGCAGCAAGTACAGTGCATTGCTGAGAAAAAAATTTTTAAGCATAAACTCTATTTCAGGATCACTTTAGCAGAGAGTGCTGTAGTAGAAGAGCATAATTTTTTTTTTATTTTTTACTGTCTATAAAATAGGACCAAATGTATGTTTTCTTACGATACATCTCGAATCTGTAGGCCTAATTAACGCTTCGTTTGGAGTGTAATCAACAGTAACACCCGAATCAAATAAATAATATAAATACAATAATACAAGTTCAAGTTCAAGTTCAATGTTCAACAGTTGCCTCAAGGGCGGGAAAAGCACTTATATTTCTATGATCTCAATTAAGCTAGGGTGGAGTCCAGTTAAGTTTCAGTTTACTTTAAACTTAATTTATTTACTAATATGTAGGTTTAGGCCCGCCCTCTTCGATTTAGGTTTGACGTAGGCCTTCTTTCTGCGGGGAGGCGGGGGTGACATAATCGATTTGGCAAGGGAATACCCAATCAAGGTTTTAACTTTCACTCAAGATAAACTAAAGACGGCACTCTCTCTGTCTGTCTCTGTCTGTCTCTCTCTCTCTCTCTCTCTCTCTCTCTCTCTCTCAAACAAACACACATATGCACTCTCTCTCTCTCTCTCTCTCTCTCTCTCTCTCTCTCTCTCTCTCTCTCTCTCTCCCTCTCTAACTTACCCTTAACTACATTAATTCTGAGTGCTGTGTCAATCACATGTCTGTGAGCAAATTGATTTTACCTATCTTTCTTTCTTTCTCTCGCACTCTATCTCTTTCTTTCTTGTTTCTTACTTTCTACCATCTCTATCTCTCTCTTTCTTGTTTCTTACTTTCTACCATCTCTATCTCTCTCTTAGAAAAAAAAACAAAAAAAAAAAACACCTGAATTTAGTGTGTTCAAAGTTATCTTTCTGCATCATTGTCTGCATGCCGACAAATTCACCAATCTGTATTTCTCTATGTAATAATATGTTTTCATCTCCTATGCTTAAAAATTATGCTGACTTTAGTGCACATATATGAATTTCTTTCTTTAGCCCTTTCTCTCTCTCTCTCTCTCTCTCTCTCTCTCTCTCTCTCTCTCTCTCTCTCTCTCTCTCTTTCTCTCTCTCTCTCTCTGTGCTCTCGCTCTCTCCCTTGTTCTGAATTAACTGACAAACACTCAGATTGAATGGTATTAGCGATATATATATATATATATATATATATATATATATATAACACGCATTTGTCTCTATGTCTTGAATAATTAAAAAAATAATTGTAGTAGTAGTAGTAGTAGTAGTAGTAGTAGTAGTAGTAGTAGTAGTAGTAGTAGTAGTAGTAGTAGTAGTAGTAGATGTAGTAGTAGTTGTAGTAGTAGTAGCAGCAGTAGTAGTAGTAGTAGTAGTAGTAGTAGTAGTAGTAGTAGTAGTAGTAGTAGTAGTAGTAGTAGAAGAGGAAGAAGAAAAAGCTGTAGTAGTAGTAGTAGTAGTAGTAGTAGTAGTAGTAGTAGTAGTAGTAGTAGTAGTAGTAGTAGTAGTAGTAGTAGTAGTAGTAGTAGTAGTAGTAGTAATAGTAGTAGTACTGGTTGCCCTTTTCCCCTGCGATTATCTCTTGGTCTCATTGGAGTATAATAGAATTCGATTAGTTTCTTCACTACGCATCATCTTAGTTTGCTTCCATAACTTCTTCCCATCTTTATTCAGTTTGACTTTTAATTTGATCTTTTTTCTCCAACTGGTTCTAGCTGTTTGCATGTACGTCTTCCTACTTGGCAGTACATGCTTTCAACGAAGTATTCACTAAACTAATGTTGGTTTTGCTCTCCACCTCTTCCCTGGTATGGATGACTTTCTTCTCTGATTCTTGCAACTCCTCAATCGAGTAGTGCTTGTACTAGGAATTCTTAGCTTATTTTGTAAAATTCAAAATTAATCTTCTTGCAGATTTTTACATTCATTATCATGTAGATTTTAATAACAGCGCGGCTAGGAATTCCCACAAGGCAGCGCACTTTTATGCAATTAACGCGAAAACTCGCAGCATTTATAAAAAGCGTTCAAAAGGATGTAATAACGGTTTGGGAAAGTGAACATGGTCGATTTCCTTTTATTTCTTCGATCTGCTAAGTGGTATTTTCTCCTAAGATGCTTATAGGATTGCTAGGTTGAAACTAAGGGAGGCTTTCTTCATGCTGAAATCACGTGTTTTAATAGCCTGGCATAATAATTATACTGATTGAAGAAATGTGAGAATTTCTTCCAGTCTACCCTCTTGTAGTGCCATCTGGGAATTTTTTTTTAGACTTTGTTGGTTTTTTTTGTAAGGCATTGGCCAGGAGTGTTGGTTTATGATCGTTGTCTGCCAGTTGGGTCAGCACTTTCCGAGTAAGTTTCCTGGAAACTGGTGTGGTGGCCTGCAAGTTTTAGGTCAATGACTAGTCTTGAACAAATTGTGATGTCCATATTTTCTGAAAATCTCCTCAATTCCTTGCATACAACAGTTGAAATAATTTAATATCTTACTACTTGGCTGATATATAACTAAAAATCCAATATAAGGTTAGTTAAAGAACAACTGAGAAAAATTGCTTAAAGTTTGGGAAAGTTTTCATGCAGATTTGCAAGTATCTATACAAACAATACCAAAAAAAACCAATATTATTTAAAGTTGCTTTAAGTTTTTGAAACATTTTGACACGACAGAAAAATGGATAATTGTTGATGAGAAGCTAAAAGTGGACAACCTTGAAAAATCAAATTTCTATGTTTGAAGCCCAATAGTTCAAAACAGAAATTTCCGGTATGAGTCTGAAAATTCCAGGTCTCCTTTAAGGTCCTTTAATGCAAAAATTATTTCCTGGATGGGTGTTGATATCCATGACATGATTGGAGAGAGCAGAAAGTGGGCAGATCCTCCGTGCGATAAATTTAAAAGAATCGGTCTATTTTCTATCTGCCAGTCCTCCACTTCGTGTCCTCTACGTTCAGTCCGCTTATAATACCAACAGGACTGGTACAGTGGCTAGGGAAGTCGCCATTTAAACGTCAAAACTTTCTCCTTTTGGGTCTTAATTGCTTGCAGAGATTGCTTATAGCTCTTTGTCTGGGGACTAGGGGATATTAGAGGTTGAGAATTGTCGACAGCAAGAGTGATGCCACGGATTTCCGCGTTTTGGTCTGTGTGAATTTCAAATTCTTCTGCTTCAATGTTCCGAACGAGGATCATGACTCTACCCTCTCCCCTCCCCCCCCCCCTCTCTCTCTCTCTCTCTCTCTCTCTCTCTCTCTCTCTCTCTCTCTCTCTTTCTCTCTTTCTCTCTCTCTCTTCTCTTCTCTTCTCTTCTCTTTTCTCTCTCTCTCTCTCTCTGATATCTCTGTTCTCTCTCTCTCTGTCTCTCTCTCTCTCTCTCTCTCTCTCTCTCTCTCTCTCTTCTCCTCTCTCTCTCTTCTCTCTCTCTCTCTCTCTCTCTCTCTCTCTCTCTCTCTCTGTTCTCTCTCTCTCTCTCTTCTCTCTCTCTGATATCTCTGTTCTCTCTGTTCTCTCTCTGTTCTTTCTCTCTCTCTCTCTCTCTCTCTCTCTCTCTCTCTCTCTCTCTCTCTCTCTCTCTCTCTCTCTCCCCCCCCCCCCCCCTTCTCCTCCACCCTCTTATGACTCCGTCCTCTACACGTTCTAAAAGTGTGATAATTATCCCCTAATGGTATATCGATGTTTGGTGTTGAGATGAGACTCACTCTCAGAACGTACAAACCTTCACAATGCGGCAAGGAATAGACCTTGTGAAGGCTCTCGGTCTATAGAATGACATAAATAATTATATAAGTAAAACGGGAAATCAAGAAGCTGTGTAAACTATATCAGCGAACACAGCAATGGCTTTTATCCATCTATCTATCTATCTATCTATCTGTCGATCGATATATGTATTTCTATCTATCTAGATTTCTTTTCATTTAATTATCCATCTATCTACTGTCTATATCTGTATACTCATGTATTGTTCTATCTCCCGATCAATCCATCTATCTCTCTATCTATCTACATATCTATCAAGCTGATACATCTTCCAAAGTCATTATCTTTGTTTAACATATATATATATATATATATATATATATATATATATATATATATATATGAATCTTTTTTAACTTCTACTAAATTATTAAATTTTGTCTTTTTTTAATTATTTATTTAGCTGTCTTTTTATCCTCTTCATCTATTGATTGGATAGATGGGTATGACATCAGTTTCAGTTGTATTGATACAATTTTGTTTCTTTATTTTTTTTTTTTTTTTACACAAGAAAAGAAACCCAACAGATCGCCGAGTTCAGTTTGTATCTTCAGCAACTGAATCCGATTAGGAAATTTCACTACTTTAAAGATAATGGGCCGATTATAAGAAGCGCGCCTATCTGTAAGAGCATTTCTTAGAACCGGCGGACTCAATAAAAGATGAGATAAACAGATAAGATTTTATTCATCTATAAAAACTGTGTGTTTAACGCTAGACTTAGTTTGGTCAATACGCTAGAGGAAATGTCGGATTTCTTTATCATAGTGAATTTATTTACGACTTATGAAAATACATAGGCCCTAATAAGAAGAAATAGTAGGGAATTCCGATGGATTCACAAAAAGTTTTTACCCAGAAAAGAACATTTATCATTCAGAACATATTAATACTCATACTTTTATTTTAAATATACTGCTGAAGAATTTTATTGTTTTAATTTGCTTTTCGTGTCGGAAAAATATTAAAGAGAAGGGAAAAAATCATGGGTGATGGGAAGACAGAGAGACAGAGAGAAAGAGAGAGAAAGTGAGAGAGAGAGAGAGAGAGAGAGAGAGAGAGAGTTTGGAAGATACAATACATTACTAGGTAGGTAAGTAGGTACATTGATTGATTTATAGGTATAGATAGACAGACACACACACAAAGACAGACAGACAGAGAGGGAGAGAGAGAGAGTTTGGAAGATACAATACATTCCTAGGTAGGGAAGTAGGTACACTAACTGATTTATAGGTATAGATAGATAGACACACACACACAGAGAGAGAGAGAGAGAGAGAGAGAGAGAGAGAGAGAGAGAGAAATTGGAAGATACAATACATTCCTAAGTAGGTACATTGATTGATTTATAGGTATAGATAGACAGACACACACAAAAACAGAGAGACACAGAGAGAGAGAGAGAGAGAGAGAGAGAGAGAGAGAGAGAGAGAGAGAGAGAGAGAGTTTGGAAGATACAATACATTCCTAATTAGGTAAGTAGGTACATTGATTGATTTATAGGTATAGATAGACAGACACACACACAAAGACAGACAGACAGAGAGAGAGAGAGAGAGAGAGAGAGAGAGAGTTTGGAAGATACAATACATTCCTAATTAGGTAAGTAGGTACATTGATTGATTTATAGGTATAGATAGACAGACACACACACAAACAGACAGACGGAGAGAGAGAGAGAGAGAGAGAGAGAGAGAGAGAGAGAGAGAGAGAGAGAGAGAGAGAGAGAGAGAGAGAGAAATTGGAAGATACAATACATTCCTAGGTAGGTAAGTAGGTACATTGATTGATTTATAGGTATAGATAGACAGACACACACACAAACACACAGACAGATAGAGAGAGAGAGAGAGAGAGAGAGAGAGAGAGAGAGAGAGAGAGAGAGAGAGAGACTTTGGAAGATACAATACATTCCTAGGTATTTAAGTAGGTACATTGATTGATTTATAGGTATAGATAGACACACACACACACAGACGGAGAGAGAGAGAGAGAGAGAGAGAGAGAGAGAGAGAGAGAGAGAGAGAGAGAGTTTGGAAGATACAATATATTCCTAGGTAGGTAAGTAGGTACAATGATTGATTATAGGTATAGATACACACACACACACAAACAGAGAGAGAGAGAGAGAGAGAGAGAGAGAGAGAGAGAGAGAGAGAACAGAGACAGACAGAGAGAGAGAGAGAGAGAGAGAGAGAGAGAGAGAGAGAGAGAGAGACATAAAGAAAGAGAGAGAAACTATTTTCAAAACAATAGTGAAGACATCTTTTTCTTTTAAACTTCATTCTTTCCGGTCTCTATTGCATCTTGTAAGTTAATAACTGTATAATTATAACTAATGAAGTATGCCAAACGCGATTATTGGTCCGACCTGTTCTGTCTTTATTCTTTATTTTATCGAATTATATTTAAGTGTTGTATATTTTTTTTTTCATCCATCAAAGCTTATCCATTAAAAAGATTTAGACTTGGTCTTGTTTTAATAATTTGGCCAAGCTTGTCATCGAATAGGCCCCACCCTCCACCGCCATTTGATCGGCTCCTTGACCTTTGAGGTTGACCCAAATTCTGAAACAAAGAGCCGAACGAACCCCTCCGAGTTTGGTCGACGGTTTTGCCGAACATTGATTCGAACGGTGACACGAGAAAAGCCGAAGTTTGTCGATCTCCGGTTTCCTTTCCGGCAGAATCCGGGCTGTAATCGTAATCATAACCGAAGTAAGGGTCTTCGTAATTGCTGTAGTCCACAAAATCATCTCTGAAGACGTCTTGGTCCTTGTTTTTTCTATCCTGATTTTTATGATCCTGGAGTCCTAGAATTAAAGAAAAAAAAAAAAGATAAATCATTCATATTTTTCTTTTGTCAATTTTTGTTTACGATTGTGTCCTTTACTAAAGATGAGATGTAACAAAAGCAAAGTTTGAAAAAAATGTTTGGTTTGGTGCGATCCGACTCAATTAACGCAATTGGAGTCTGGGGAAAATCCAAATCATGTGATCATCTGGGATGCGAATTAAAATCTTGCATACTTTGATGTTCTTACAAATTTGATTAAGTGTGCATTTGAAGGATAAAATATCCCAAGTGATGTTTTTCTTTTTCTCTATGCAAGAAATATCACCATCAGAATATTTTCCCCTTTCTTCTTCCGCTATGTTTGATGATTATACTTATGAAAACAATAATTTTCGCAAGAATAGACAAAGAAAGCATTTATGCCATTTGTGAATATTCATGGTATTTTAACATGAAGGCGGTAAATTGTGTTCATGTTTATGCTAACAATGCAAAATGCATGCTAAATCCACTCTCAAAACTGGGAGACTTAAGGGGTCGTTTAAACTTCAGAATAATTTGCTAATTTTGTAAAAATCCCAATCTATTTTTAGATCCTTTAAACCACTCATTATCATGCAGGTATAATTAAATGGGCAGCTGCGAAATTTCGCAAGGCAGTGCACCTTCAGATTTTCTTTGTTTGTACCCAGTTAACTTTATAATCGACATTTAGAATGCTGTTTAAATAGATTGACAAAGCACAAAATTTGACGTGTTTCCGTATATATAACAATTTAAGGTGATTAAAATTATGCCAAAGTAAATGAAAGGACACCATCAGGCGAGCTTAAACATAAAACCGAGAACGAACGACCATCTGAGGTCAGTAGCAGAAGACAGAACACAGTGGAGGAGACTATCAGCGACCATCCGAGAGGCAGCCGAGGCGTCCAAATTGGGACACTAGGATGTGAAAGGCGAGAGAGAGAGAGAGAGAGAGAGAGAGAGAGAGAGAGAGAGAGAGAGAGAGAGAGAGAGAGAGAGAAAGAGAAAGAGAGAGCGGGAGAGAAAGAAAGAGACAGACAGACAGACAGACAGATATGTAGATATGCATACAGACAAACAGGCAGACAGACGCAGAGAGAGAGAGAGAGAGAGAGAGAGAGAGAGAGAGAGAGAGAGAGAGAGAGAGAGAGAGAGAGAGAGAGAGAGAAAATTAATAATGGCAAACAGCAAGAAGATGAAGATCCGCAGAGACCAGATTTCTTACCCCCCGCTTCGTCACCATCATCTTTGTTGAGAACCAGAAGACCACCTTTGTTGTCTTCTTCTTGATCATCGCGTTTCATCTCTTCCATAGGTTTTCGGATATCGTCAAAACCCGTGTTGATGAAATCTTCTGGAAGGGAGTCTTTATTGTCGCTGGGTTGAATAACTTGAAACTGTCTTCCGCCATTGCCGCTATATCTTTTTATAGGATCATTTTCATACTGGTCCTGGTCATTGTAAGTATTGTCGCTTCTTCCATCTACCTGTCCGCCCTTCTCTGAAGTGAAGGGGTGCGTCTGTTTACCAAAAGCCTGAAAAGTGTTCACAGTGTCTTCGGTCCTTGACTTTGTGGAAGATACCGGAAGGGCTTCCTGTTGCTTTGCCTCCTCTTCCATTCGTTTTAGTTGCTCCAATCCGATATGCTCCTCTTCTAAAATTGTGTTTGAAGAATGAAGAAGTCGACTTGAGTTTCCTTTGTTGTTCAATTCAAAATTGTTCTGTGTGGAATCACCTTGATCTTCTTTCACATCAATTTGTATGCGATCAGCACTCTGTATGCCCATGCGGGGTTCTCTTTCTTCTTGTAACATTTTCTTAAGTTTTTCTTCATTTACAGCAAGTTCAATGCTAGCGTCACTCTTAGAGACTTCATTTATCTTTACCGCTTGCCCTGTTTGATCTTCAACCGTTCCATCCTTCTGCTGGTTTTCCGAAGTAGCAGAAGTGAATGGGAATGCCAGAGGGGGCGGAGGTTGGGGTTCTGATTCTTTCGGGTCAAAGTAACCATCAGACAAGAGGTACCCGGATCCTACTGGAGGTTTGATCGCTGTGGGGGGAGCATTACCAGGGTCGGCACCGGTATCGCCCCCAAAGGCAACGTCTTGGAAATTTTCTTTCTCTCCTGTTTCGCCACTCTTTGAAATATCTTTTGTAGCTTCTGTTACACCTAAAAGAGCTGGTTGAATGTCTACAAGAGAAGATTCAGAGCTCTCACTAGCTCCAAGATCATCTCCATCGCTGTAAAGATCATCGGTTAAGATAAACCCGGAATCGTCCGACTGTAACCGTCTCTCGTTTTTCACGATTCTCTCTGAGCCATCTTCTATTGTCCTCTCCACTGTAGTTTTAATTGCTGAAACGTCTAGCGGGGATATCCGGTAATTGTCTTCGGTCTGCGGGGATTCCCCTACGAGGATGCTGGCCGTCAGTGGCGGATTGCCACTCTTTTTGGTGATCGCTTCATCGGTAAGAACTGTGACGTCATAGCTGCCCTTTTTGTTTGGTTTGGGATCGGCAACATTATCAGATGAAGCAACTAAGGTGGGATGAGAATTATTTATTTCTTCTTCAGGTTCTTTCAATTGATACGCACTTAATTCTGGTTTTATGTTATGACGCCCTAGTGAAGGTTGACCACTACTAGTTTTCGAAAGCTGCTGGTTGTCTATGCCAGGGAGAAAATCGCTTGTTCCCTTCATGCTCTTCCTAAGAGGAAAGTTTGGTCCATCTGCAGATCCTCTTAAATCCACAATATTGTCAAATTCTTTGTCTCCTTTCAAACCGATAGTTATTTCATTACCTGGCAAATCTGCTCCACTTGCCAATGTCAAATTTTTCAGTTTGTTCTTCAAGACACTGTTATCTTCTACTTTCTCTGAATCTTTAGAAAAATCAACAAATTTAGAACCATCAGATTCTACAGATATTTCATCACTCAAGTCTAATTTTGATATCCCAGTCTCGGGATTTTGTCGATTTATTACATTATAAATAATCGCATCTTTAACTCTTTGATCATCCGGAGTTGAAGATACATTGGCTTTCACACGTTGGTCTTGTACCTTTTCACTGACAGAGGGTAAATCAGGAAGTTTTAGTTCTTTGGTCTTCGGAAAACTGAGACTATCTCCAGGATTCACATTGATCAAAGAGGCTTTTCTGTCCGCATCATTCTTTGTTTTTCCATCGTCTTTTGAAGAGTTGCTTAAACCCACCTGGGGTATGGCTACAGGTTTGGCCCATAAAAAAGCACCCGCAGGCGCCTTTGCCACGGGATATTCCGGCGCTGGAAATGAATCCCTGTTTGACTTCACTGGTTTCTCAAGGACGTCCTCTTCATCTTGGGAAAAACGCCTTTGGGATGGATAAAGGCCTCTTGGTCTCGGCGGGGAGCTCGCGGTACCTGGCATCTCCAAAGTCATATCCTTGTTTACATGGGGCAGAGGGAAACTAGACCTACTGATCGGACGCTCAAATGGGTCCTTCCGGCGGAAGTTGCGCGCGCGGTTCTCCGCGAAAAAATCTTTGGTCTCGCCTCGAAGGCTATCGTCTCTTTGGTGGTTACCGAATGGCGTCTGGACTTGGACTCCGGACAGCTGACTTACCGGACTTAGACGGATAGAGGAGAAAGGGTGTTTCCTGTAGCGCTCCATGTTATGTGCTGCAGAGTTCTGTCTCGAATCCCCGAACCTCATCCTTCCTTCCGCGGGCCTCGATTGCGCAATAAGTGCCAAATTGTCCTGTTTCGGTTTTCCAAATGAGTCGTAAATGCCGGCAGATTGGCCGATGTCCTGGCCAAAAAGGTTCCTGAAGGCGCTCATTCCTTGGTCATCGTATCGTCCTTTTGAGTTCCCGAAACTGACAGAACTCGGCCTTGTGTACGCCTTTGTGCTGGGGCCAGCAGCTCCGCCAAACAAGGTGTTAGACTGTCGAGGAGATTCTCCACCTGTTGCAAAAAATATAAATGGCGTAATGCAATTGAAGACCTCGGCACAAACATTAAAATTTAGCTAAATATGACAACAATTTAGCTGGGTGAATAATTATGATATCATGGTTTTGATTATTGTTTTCTTTTAATACTGCAATTATTTCAAATAAACTATTTATTGATGGATCGGAATGAAGAAAAAAGTGTGTGTGTGGGAAGAGGGGGGGGGGGGGGGAGAGGTCTTTACTGTAAGCATAATTAAAAAAAAAAAGTTCTTAAAATTTTGTATATCTATGCCCAAAAGTTTTTTTTTTTCACGCAAACGCGTAAGTAAAATATCTTTATAAGTGCAAGTAAAAATTTGACAGAGGTGTTAAAGAAAACTCATGATAGCCCAACAGTTTTCCATTTTCTAAACTGTCATGTGACTTTTTAAACACGTGAAAATAAGAATTTTAACTCAGAAAAAAGCTTGCTCTTAGTTTTTTGCAATGCCAGAGACATATTTGCAAACCAAATTATTCAGCAGTAAAATCTTTTGTACCAAATTAAGCCATTCACAGATAATTAAAGCTAGATATTCTAAAAAAGTGACGTGCACAATAAACCTATGTAGTTTGATAAAAGGGACGTATAGATACCAGAGATACACATATAATTTTTTGGTATGTTATCAAATCAACTTGCACACATTATTGACAACCAAAGTGATGTATGCACACCAGTCATACTTCTGTATATGAAAAAAATGACGCTTGCACTCCACAGATCAACCTATAAATGAATAAAAGGATGGTGCACATCACACACACAAGCGATGCGCAAAGCAAATTGTGCGCATTAATCAAAGACAAAAATAAACCGAAAAAGTAATGTGCACAAACCAGAGACGCAACAGTTCATGACCATAGAAATGTCTGCATGCCAGAGTCACATACCTGCACGACCCAAAAAAAATGTAATCACACCAAAGACACAGCCCCTGCACGAACAAAGGAATGCAATCACACCAAAGACACACCCCTACACGACCAAACGAATGTAAGCACACCAGGGACACACCCATACACGACCAAAGGAATGTAAGCACACCAGGGACACACCCATACACGACCAAAGGAATGTAAGCACACCAGGGACACACCCATACACGACAAAACGAATGTAAGCACACCAGGGACACACCCATACACGACCAAACGAATGTAAGCACACCAGGGACACATCCATACACGACCAAACGAATGTAAGCACACCAGGGACACACCCATACACGACCAAAGGAATGTAAGCACACCAGGGACACACCCATACACGACCAAACGAATGTAAGCACACCAGGGACACACCCATACACGACCAAACGAATGTAAGCACACCAGGGACACACCCATACACGACCAAACGAATGTAAGCACACCAGGGACACATCCATACACGACTAAAGGAATGTAAGCAGACCAGGGACACGCCCATACACGACCAAACGAATGTAAGCACATCAGGGACACACCCATACACGACCAAACACGACCAAAGGAATGTAAGCAGACCAGGGACACACCCATACACGACCAAACAAATGTAAGCACACCAGTGACACATCCATACACGACCAAAGGAATGTAAGCAGAGCAGGGACACACCCATACACGACCAAACGAATGTAAGCACACCAGGGACACACCCATACACGACCAAACGAATGTAAGCAGACCAGGGACACACCCATACACGACCAAAGGAATGTAAGCACACCAGGGACACATCCATACACGACCAAAGGAATGTAAGCAGAGCAGGGACACACCCATACACGACCAAACGAATGTAAGCACACCAGGGACACACCCATACACGACCAAACGAATGTAAGCAGACCAGGGACACACCCATACACGACCAAAGGAATGTAAGCACACCAGGGACACACCCATACACGACCAAAGGAATGTATGCACAACAAAAACACAAATGTATACCAATAAAGTACACATATGGGACTCATGAGAATATAATTAAAGTAATGTGTGCAAACCTGAGACACCCATACACGACCAAAGAAAATTAATGTAAGCACACCAAAGACACACCCATACACGACCAAAGAAAATTAATGTAAGCACACCAAAGACACACCTACACACCCGCACTTCGTGCCGATCTGGTGAGCTCCATGTTTCCGAAGATGCCAGTGCTGTGTCTCATGAGTCCAGCTCCTCCCATAGACGAGAAAGGAGAAGACCGAACGAACGCTGAAGAGATAAAGAGAAATGGAGAAAAAGAAAAGAAAGGAAAAATTACATCAATGAAATGCAATGTAAGAAAGGCTTATTAATTTCTTCAGCCGGAAATCTTTCTCCTCCATTTTCCTGAGATTTGAAACACAGAGTTAAAAATGATTAAATAAATATTAACCTTGTCTTTTTTGCACCATGCTTACGAAAAGTGCGAGGCGATAAAAAGAACATAAAGATTGTTGAGCTTGAGTCCCTCGTGACTTACACTTTTACTTTTCTGTAAGGATGTTGTTGCTCAGTTTCTTCAAATGGTAAGTTTTCTGTAAGGATGTTGTTGCTCAGTTTCTTCAAATGGTAAGTTTTCGGTAAGGATGTTGTTGCTCAGTTTCTTCAAATGGTAAGTTTTCTGTAAGGATGTTGTTGCTCAGTTTCTTCAAATGGTAAGTTTTCGGTAAGGATGTTGTTGCTCAGTTTCTTCAAATGGTAAGTTTTCTGTAAGGATGTTGTTGCTCAGTTTCTTCAAATGGTAAGTTTTCTGTAAGGATGTTGTTGCTCAGTTTCTTCAAATGGTAAGTTTTCTGTAAGGATGTTGTTGCTCAGTTTCTTCAAATGGTAAGTTTTCTGTAAGGATGTTGTTGCTCAGTTTCTTCAAATGGTAAGTTTTCGGTAAGGATGTTGTTGCTCAGTTTCTTCAAATGGTAAGTTTTCTGTAAGGATGTTGTTGCTCAGTTTCTTCAAATGGTAAGTTTTCTGTAAGGATGTTGTTGCTCAGTTTCTTCAAATGGTAAGTTTTCTGTAAGGATGTTGTTGCTCAGTTTCTTCAAATGGTAAGTTTTCTGTAAGGATGTTGTTGCTCAGTTTCTTCAAATGGTAAGTTTTCGGTAAGGATGTTGTTGCTCAGTTTCTTCAAATGGTAAGTTTTCTGTAAGGATGTTGTTGCTCAGTTTCTTCAAATGGTAAGTTTTCTGTAAGGATGTTGTTGCTCAGTTTCTTCAAATGGTAAGTTTTCTGTAAGGATGTTGTTGCTCAGTTTCTTCAAATGGTAAGTTTTCTGTAAGGATGTTGTTGCTCAGTTTCTTCAAATGGTAAGTTTTCGGTAAGGATGTTGTTGCTCAGTTTCTTCAAATGGTAAGTTTTCTGTAAGGATGTTGTTGCTCAGTTTCTTCAAATGGTAAGTTTTCGGTAAGGATGTTGTTGCTCAGTTTCTTCAAATGGTAAGTTTTCGGTAAGGAGCGTCAAGTTCCCCAGCTTCCAATGTCCCCCTTTCCCTCCCCTTCTTTCATCTCCTCCCTTCTGAAATGAAGCAAGGAATGGACTTCTGACTTTTCTTGTCCACAAGCAGTTGTCAGGCCTCTTCCATTAATTCGGCTAAAATTATCGTTCTCTGGAAGTTTCTGAAATTTTGATATACCTTTTCATTCGATGAAAAATTAATCTGAGAGCACTCTAGAAACTGCAACTATTTCAAGTGTTTTAAATCTTTCCCGTCACGCACAAACAGTTTTTTTTTTTTTTTTTTTTTTTGGATGCGCCCGTAACTTTAATATAGAGTGAAAGCCATTAGCGTTAGTTTTGGTTTCATCTGGCTCAAGGCCAATAGGAAATAAGTCGTTTTACACGCCCATTTTACCTACAGATAACTTTCGGTGAAATGTCGGTCAACGTTATGATGGCTGTATGCCAACTTTCAGTTACAATTAGTATTCGAAAATAAACGCAGATCTCTAAAATTGGACCATAAGTAGGATGTTGTTTATCTCTAACTAAAGGGCCGTAATTTAATAAGGCATCCTTACAGTTTTGATCCACTTCTGAAGGGCTCACGCCTGGAATAAGAGATTTTGTTCTACGGCAAGTTCATTTACTACTTCAAAGCTGGTATGAATTAATATCTCATTGGTTTATGAAGATAAAAAGAAGAAGAAAAACTTTGTGGGAGTTGCTTTTTTTTAATAACTATTGGTGACCTATATGGGATCTTCAGCGCTCGAATTTTATATATTTGTATGCTTAAGAGCTCATCGCGCAATGTGGGTATGAACATGGGGTTGAGCGGATTAAAAAAAAAAATATTTTGCGGAAATTAATGACCTAGTGAAATTGAAAATAGCAACTCATAGTCATGCTTAGATCATCAGCTACCGCCTTCAGTACTCAGAATCGAAAACCTGCAAAACTCGGTCAACATACAAAATTCCAAGAAAAACGAATACCTTTGTTCCAGTTTAGAACATTTTTTTTTCTTTAACCATGGCCCACCCTCTTTTCAATATGATTCTTAAATATCCTGTTGTTTCGAGTTAGATGTTGTCATCCTGCCAAGGATAGCGTCGTGTTCTCTCTGGACACTGGTAATTTAAAAGAAAAAAAAAATCAAATCTTCTTATTGCATTCCTTACAGATTCAATACCTGAGGGTCTCATCAGTAAAAACAACACTTAGAAGGTTTTTGTTTTGTTTTCCTTTTGTATATGAGTGTCTTTTCACGGGTTTAAATCAACCGAAGCATAATGGAAATTCCGTTTAAAAAAAAAACACCTTGTCCTATGCAAACTTATTTATCGAGTGAAAAAAAAAACCATGATGATGACGTTTATTGCCTTTCTTTACCGTGTAAATCGATGGTTACAGTCACTAACCATTTGGACGAGAAGATATTGAAAAAATATTGTTATCTTATCATTACGATCGGATAAGGAGTAAGGTGACTGCAGTGTCAAAACGCATTCAGAGTGCTCTAAACATTTTTAGTCCCCTTATCTTTCATCTAATTTTTGTTTAAACGTGTGCCGTCGCAACGCATTTTTCCCCTAACTTTTACTGTCTTCTCTCTTTTTTTTTTTTTTTTTTTTCTGTTTTGTTTGTCTTTTGTTTTTTTGTTTTTTTGTTTTTTTGTTTTTTTCATATTTTGTGCATAGGCTACGTTTAATTAAGAGTAATGAGTGTGGTCCATGTTGCTTTCGTCCTCCAATATTCAATCCATGTGCAATTTTGGGAACAAGGCATGATATTTTTGTTTTTGTTTCTTTTTTTGCATGTTTTTTCTGCTTTATTTTTCTTTGTCGACTTTACACACTGTGCAAGCTTTATTTTTCTGTGAAAGGAATCAGCGATGACTAATAAAAGCAAAGAAAAGTATTGGATAGGACTACTATTTATAATCATATAAATATTATTTTTCGAATTAATGTTAGCTTTAAACTGAATAATCGGGGAGAAAATTGTGTTCTAGAATAAGAGGAGAGGGACGAAAGAGAAAAGATCGATAACTGCATACCTTAACCGAATATTGAGAGCGAGGGACGAAAAATGTGTGAAATGGAACAGCCTGTGGCGTGCGAAACTGAAAGTGAGCGAGAAAAGTAAAAGAGAGGAAAAGGTTAAAGAAATTAAATCCGACACTGTGAAGAAAAGACATCTAGTCACAGCATTGAGAGGAAACCGGAAATGAAAAAGTCAACACGCTTAGTCTTCTCCTCAATTTTGAAAAAAAAAAAAAAAAAAAAAAAAAAAAAAAAAAACACACACACACACACACAAAAACAACAACAAAAGGCTATATTTCACACATCTAGATCTGACACCAAAAAGCGGCTTCTGAGTTCGGATTTCATACAGATTAATTTCTAGGTTTCATTTTAAACTTTGACGCTTTTAGTTTAATGATAAGATTAGATAAGATTGTCATTATTCATTTCTCTTGGGTAAATTCAAAATTGACACGCCCATTAACATAAAAAAAGACATAAATACATAAAATATATATACTTAAAAACTTAAAACGCTGCAGATTATTGAACCACAAGATATTTGTAGTAGATTTGGATTGATGTTAAAAGACCTGAGTTTCCTTAAACAACACAAACTCTTGTTTTAATTTTACTAACAATGACACCCGTGTTACTTTTCCACGAAAGTTTATTATTTAGAGCAAAGCCAAGGTATTTAAAAGTTTCTGCTCGTTCTACTTCTTTTTCTGTAATTATTAAAGCTGAAGGGTTATTCTCTTGTCTACGAAAACCAATCACCATTTCTTTAATTTTACTTATAATATTTAGGACTCCAGCGGTTCCTGTCACACCGGCCAAGGAAAGAGTTTATTTATTCTTTATACTGAAGATCATTATCACTTGTCATAAGCCCTGTTAGTATAATGTCGTCCGTGTGTTTGTCAATAATACAGTCATCATGATCTGATCTGCAAGCTGATGTATATATATAGAGAGAGGAAAGAAAAAGGTGATAAGACTGTTCCTTGTGGAGTCCCAATGTTTCTCTTGATTATACCAGATGATAACGTGGGACTTTGTCTAACAAACAGTGACCTAGAAGTAAGATATGCACTTATATTAGGCTCTTGATAAAGCGATTAACCATTTTATAGTTGTCCTAAGCCCACTTTACCAGCCGTAAATACTTTCAAGTGCTGGAAACGGTTCAAGAAAAAGGGGCAGAGGCAACGTGTTTCTGTCTGGTTTTGATGGCTGTGGGAATTTATTATTAAGAGGATGAGCATAAAGAGGAGGAAAACAATTTAAGGTGCAAACGCGTATCGCACCGTTAGACTGATGTGTCATTTCCCCTTCACAACGCTTAGTTTCTAGCTCTAAACAATTTAGTGGCCTTTTTGCTCAATAACATATTATAGTCTCCTCATGATATTAAAAAAAAAAAAACAACCTTTAAAAGATAATTTCCCTTATTTGGCTTTATAGTTTTGCTGTGAGTAAAACCCACTGGTCTTCAGGTGTGTAACACTTTCAATGACTCAGACTGAGGGTTACGACGCTTTGGTCCCTATTGTTTTAGATTGTTTACACCGACAGTAATGATAACGATTATCCCCCCTTATATCAACAGGTAAGTCCTGGCTTTAAACACGGGAAAAACGATAGTAGCTCATCTACAACATTTTTGGGACATTTTTACTGGAGTTAAGTAGTCCATCTACACCTCAAGCAAAGTTTAAAAATTGACTCACCCTGCTCGTTAGAGCGTCTTGCTGTCAGCAACACCAGTATCGCCATCAGCAGCAGCTGCTGACAAACACCGAGACTAGGCCTGGTCATAGTGGACCGTCTGACTCCCTCACTGACGGCCTCAGAATCTCGAAAAATCTTACCGAAACAGTTACTTTCGTTTTAAAAACAATTCTCACAGGAATTATTAATTTAAATTTCAGTAAATTCCCTAAACTTCCACCGTTTGTTTTCGTATCTTATCTAAATATATTCACGCTTTGTTTGAATGCCACAAAAAAGTACAGACATAAACAAGTTTTTGATAATACAATCCGCTTAGAACCAGAGAAGCTTAAACAATAATTAGGCCTACTTTCAGATCCAGTAGATATGTGTGTTGTAAATCCTAGAAGTATTACACGTTTCACCAAGTCTTAGAGAGGGAAACGAAGTTTGAAGATCTATGAGGATATTTTATCCAATAAAGGAACTGATCCTTTTGAGAAACTACAACACTGTTTGAGTTTAATCACACGGAAGTCCAAGCATCAGATGGCAATGAACTGCCATATCTTAGGCTATACCTTTGTAAGCAGACAAAATATTATTATTTTTGAATATCAGTCACTTACTACGAAAAAGGAAGTGTTCTTTACAAATGTAAATTATGACTGGTCCAAAAATTTGCATAGGCAAACTGAAGTCTTTTGTAAGAATCTTTTCCAAAATCTTGCATAAGAGAAAAAGATTTTTTTTTTCCGCTTCGGTTCAAATTGCTCCGCTTGTCCGAAAGGAAATGTTCCTGTTTGCCGCTTGTTCGACAGTGGTCAAGATGGAGTAAAGCCCCTTTCAACATCAGGCTGACGATTTTATGAAGATTATGATACAGGCCCGTTTTACGATCTCGAAAAGGGATCATGATAGAGGAAGGAGAGTTGTGAAGAAAAATTTGAATTGCACTGGGGAGAGAGAAAGAGAGGGAGAAAGAGAGCGAGAGAGAGTGAAAGAGATACAGAGCAGAGACAGACAGGGAGAGAGACAGAGACATCGACTGAGAGAGAGAGAGAAAGAAAGAGAGAGAGAGAGAGAGAGAGAGAGAGAGAGAGAGAGAGAGGGAGAGAGAGAGAGAGAGAGAGGCAGGCAGAAAAACAATTATATTTATAATATTTATAATATACACAGACTCAGGTAGGAAAATAGAGACATAAAATCCTGAGGGAGAGAGAGAGAAAGAGAAAGGCGCAGCTAAATTCACAAACAAAAGAAAAGCAGATAAAGCATTAAGATATTAAAAAAGAGACAGAGAGTAAGACAGGCAGAGGGAGATAGAGAGAAAGAGGGAGAGGAAGGGATAACGGAAAGAGAGAGAGAGAGAGAGAGAGAGAGAGAGAGAGAGAGAGAGAGAGAGAGAGAGAGAGAGAGAGAGAGAGAGAGAGAATAGAGGGGCCACGTTTGACTTGAGGTGCTGGTTATGTCTGCTGTGTAGTTAAGATTAAGAGGCAAATCTTCACTTTGGTTTATTCAGAGTATTTAATACCAGTGAAGCAGATCTAGCTGCGAGTCAGACATTCAGTTTAGTATTGTCAATGCTAATTTACGTTGAAAAAAAATTATA
>JAWDGP010008006.1:42500-310000 GCA_033675545.1 Elysia crispata
CTCTCTCTCTCCCCTCCCCTCTTCCTCTTTAATCATGTTGCAGAAGTTATTTTTTCATTTATCTCTCGATGAAAATTATAATCTAATTATTTTTTTCAGTGCCTGAGTATATCAAATAATATGATTTTATCGAATTTCTCTATGCCCTAAACCATCTCCCTCAGTTTCCCTCGTCCACGCCCTGTCAGTAGCTGCTCATTTCTAACATTCAACAGCTGGTGTCTTTGGACGCTTCTTGCATCTATTGGATATATCAAAATATTGATCTATTTTAACTGTTTGAATGGTTGGAAATATACTGTAAAGATTTTTGGAAATGAGCCAAGCTTCTTTATTTTCTTCATTTTCGTGAGTGTCCATAACTGCCCCATGGAGGTTATACTGATATGCCAGAAGGGCCTAAACTGTTTTGAACGACTTTAATCAAACAGTCATACACCCAGAAAACAAATCTACTGAAAAAATTGTCTGGTTCCATTTTTTCCCCTTTTCTTCTAATTGATTATACATAATGATGCAAGTAAGGTGTGGAACAGAGAATTTTGATATTTTCGACTGAATAGCAACTGTACTTTTCGGTATTAGATTCCATTTCCTAGACTGCTTGAGACTTATACTATTTTATAACTTTATCTGTTGCGTCTCTGTTACATATCCATTATATCGACACTAACAGTGAGTGATGAGTGAACGTGGGTTTGGAACCTAGATCTAGCAGTAAGAAATACCCACACATTATGTTGTTGGATTGGGTCCACTTGAAAACTGGCTTTTTGGAGAATTTCAAGAGTGTACTCTAGTGACTTATGAAGAGGCACTACGTGGACATCATTCTGCATCTATATCTCTATTTTGCTTTTGAGATTTCAATCTAGGTTCGAGGTAGGGCATTTAGACTCAAATAAATTCATGATTTTGCATTGTTTTATACCCAAACATCAGGATCTAGATTATCTAGATCTAGATTCGATCTATGTCTATGAGAGACAAAGCAGTCCAGGTTGTGTTCTGAAGGCTTTACGAATGAAGACGTGTACAACTCTTACTTGTAATCAGTATTTTTTAAAAACAAATGCCAACAAACAAGGAAGCTAAGTGACATTTACATTGACACGTCTTAGCATCAGTTCCGAATTTTATGAAGCTTTGTGTCAGTCATTGTAATTATTTGTCATTTTTCGCCATTCCTGTGATGTCGATTATAGATCTATAGATCTAGATCTAGATTTCTAGTTCCGATTCGGTTGTCCTTTAAAACTATTTTTTTGATATGTAGATCTAGACTAACATTCATACACTGAAGTTTTTGCTAAAAATCTATGGTTATAGAATATGATTGAAATTCTTTTAGTTAGGCCCTTTTTTACATTTATAAGAATTAGTTCCATAATGATTTATATTGATAACTTTACAGAATTATATTTTACAGCTTATGACATTATAAATTAGTCTCTAGGTAGATCAATATTGTGGTTTTTAAATATATTTAAAAAAAAAAAAAGCAAAGAAAACTTTAAATAGACGATAAGAATCTATTCTACTTTAGATCTATGCTCACTATCCATTGCGAGGGAAATCAAATTGTTAAAAAGAAATGTAAACAGAACATCAACATTATGAAATTTTTATTATATCCCTTACCCATTATCTTTTTTATTTTTTTTTCTGCCAGAAGCTGTTTTTAGTTCTTGATCATGATTATCTCTTGGAAAATTTTGCTGTTCGTGGCCACAGCCCTTCTGGCATCCAGATCTTCCTGTCAAGATGATGAAGATGATGCTGAAACTGGGATTACCATTGATGTTAATGGCTATGTTGCATACTGCCCATGCATGGGTAAAAGAGCATAACTTTCACTACTATACTGCTTATTTATTAATATATATATATATATATATATCTTGGCTACATTTTTTAATTTTAATCATGAAAGTTTCATACTACGATTATAAGTATTTTATCTTTTGGAGTCTCATAAACGCAAACATGTACAAATCTATGTTTTTCATTGCTGCTTTTATCTTCTTTACTTTATAGATTAAAGTAAATTAAACCCTTGCAACAAAGTTCACTGCTCGTACCTGACACTAATTGCACTGATTCTTTTTTCTTTATCAACCATGCTAATAAAACTCATTGAAAGTTAATAACATACATTTATAACTGAAGTTAGTTACAAGAAAAACATGAATAGTTTTAGAGTGGCAATCTGAAGCAATTATAATGTTTTCCACTTAATAGTCCAGAAGGGCTAATTTTTTTTTTCAAAATGTTAACTTATATTCATTGGTTTCTACTTTTTAAATTTTGAATCAAGCTTTTAGATGGATTCCAAATATTCAATAAATGTTTTTACTTTTATTTTCTAAGGCAGGTTTGGAAATCAAGCAGACCAGTTTCTTGGAGCTTTAGCGTTTGCAAAAAGCCTCAACAGAACTCTTATAGTACCTCCATGGGTTGAATACAGGAGAGGACAACGGAATGCGGTAAGCCTGTGTTTGACAGTAGACTGATCTGATGTAACTAAGGGGTTCTAGGGTAAATGTACAGCGAGCTATTTTTGTAATCATTTTCTTTTATACTTCAAGAGCATCTTGCTCTTTATGCAATATTTAAAAACAGGTCAAGGATTGTTCCCAAAAGGCACTTTATATTTTTTCTAGATAAAGACATTACAGTAATATAAAGATTACAAAAATAGTTAGGAAATGTAAATCAAATCAAATTGTCTTTGAACTGATTCCATTGAATCTATTTCTATCATCAATTTCTGTTATTATCATGTATTTTCTTTGAATCTGAAAGAATGCAAAAAAGGAAATTTAATCATTAATGTTATTTTGAACAAAGCATACACATGTACAAATGAAAAGATTGCTTTAATAGAAAAAAAAGTGGAGTGACATTTTTATAACAGATTTACCAAAATTTCCTCGTCGCTTTCATAAATTGTAGGTTATGGTGCCCTATGCAGAATACTTCAAGCTTGAGGCACTGTTGGAGTATCACCGTGTGATATCTATGGAGAACTTCATGGAGTATCTTGCAGATTATGAATGGCCAGTTGGGAAAAGAAAAGGTTTGCAAAGTTATTGATTGGAAGAAAAAATTTTGAACTAGTCTGGATATTTCATAACAAATTTTATTTCAACCAAAATACTTTTGATTAATGAGTTTGTCAAAAATATTCTTCTTTACTTCAAATGATTTGGGATGGTGGTAATTCAGTGATCAAAAGGTATTTAGTTAAACAAAGTAATGAAGTAATGTGCTAATTTTTAGAGTCGATAAAAAATGTTGAACAGCATTTCAAACCAGTTCCAGCATTTACCTGGCAAAAAAGATTATTTTTTAATCCACTCTTTTCTTAAAAGTTAAATCCTTTTAAAAATTAGATAAAAACATCTTTTTGATTATTTTGAAGCCATTCCGATAAGTTGGTTATAAAAAAATCAATTTGCTCCTAATTATCTGAGTTTGTAATCTGAAAGTCCTGCAGTGAATTTTTTTTTCCATTTACCAAATCTTTCCATTAGAGAGATATCTTTTAACTTACTTTTTTTTTAATGGGCAACTGAATCAATGTGAATCCACAAAAAAAAATTCCAAACTTTGTAAATTCATACCTGAAAAATTAGTTGAAGATCAGTTTTTTTTTATTTTATTATTATTTTTTTTTATATCTTTCAGGGGTATTAAATATGAAGTATTGTTTAATCTGTTATTTTTTATTCTGTTTTTTTTTCAGTATTTTGCTACTCGGACCGACACGGTGCAAAGAAAGGGGAATGCAATGCCAAAGAAGGGAACCCCTTTGGCCCGTTTTGGGACTCTTTTGAGGTTAACTTTGATGAGTCTGTTATCTTTGGCCCTCTGTATTTCGACACCCACAGTCCCAGTACGATGCACGAGTGGCTTGTTAGGTAAGTCAGTCATAAACTTGAAAAAAAACAATTTTTTTTTCAAGCTTATATTTTTGAGTCTTTAAAATTCACAAAGAAAGAAGTGGGTATAAAATGCAATACTTTTTATGATTTAAAGATTAATTTGAAATGAAGTCTTAACTCTTATGAGCTTGGACTACTTCCTTTCCAGATTTTATATAATGATTCTTTTTATCAATTGGTCGAGAGGGAGGAAAAAAAAAAAAAGCGAGAAAAAGTAATAAAATCAGTTAAGAACAAAGGAAATCAATGAGTTCATAAGGAGCAAGAGTAAAAAAAACCTAATGTAAAATTTCTCCAAAATGCCAATGATTAATTTTCTCTCTCGCACAGTCAGCATCCTATCATTTGTGGAAAACTTTGTCTGTTTGTTATGAATTTGATGAAATGAACAATTCCAAGCTTTTATCATTTCAAAAAAGTTTTTTTTTCTTTTTTAAACACAGCTGGAAACAAGGATAGATACAGAAGTCTCTGGATAAAAGCATGCAGGATAAATGCAGGCTTCGGCTAATTGCACTTAAATGCACTCTGTAGTTGTCTGAGGGATTTTTTTATTATCGAATCAGTATACTCGAAGCACACACTATACAAACACCTTGAAATTGGTAGTAATTACCAGTAAAATGAAAGAGAATAGCCACACTAAGTGTAAGAATGGCTCTCAGTTATCACACGGCAAGGAGTTATGTCTCTTTGCAAACTCTGCAAGCATAATGTGCACTGGACATAGACACATAGTGAAACTGAAAGGGGAGGAAAGGTGGGCAGACTTGCCTGTACGCATGGGATGGGCGATAGGCCTTGAGAATTAAAGGTACAGGCCCTATGAAGAGGGCAGGGTTAGGTTATGGCACTGGCAAAATAATGTAAATTCACTGCCATAAAGATACATATACTCCATTTAAAAAAAAGAAACTGCTTGCTGCATGCTGGTCAACATAATTTGTTCTCTTTACCCCTCCTTCCCCTGCTTCTCCAAAATACTTGGTTGCAAGCCTCACGCTTGTTGTGTCAGTCATCTGAGTAGAACTGTAGACCTAGTTCAATGTCCAGTTCTCACATTATTTTTTTTATTCTGCAAGATTCCACGGCAATTTAGATCTATGGAAAAGACCTGCCATAGTAAATATGTCTAAACATAAGACCTTGACCTTGGAAACAAAACTCAAAGTTCTTATTGAATCGTAATCAAGCAGGACCTAGAATTTTGCAGAAACAACACGATGAAACAGCATATCAATCAAGATCTGCAATGATCAAGTAAAGAAAGGCTGGGATGAATGAAAGATAGAAAACCTATCATGGTAAAGAAAGAGAATTGACAAGGAAGAATACATCGAGAATGCATTTCAGAAAAATCGACAACAAGCATGGATCAATGCTGGTTGCCCATCTTCCAAAATGGCTTGAAGTTGAAAAGTAAAATGAACTCCACACAGTGACAAACAGTTTAATGCCCCTCTTTTGAAAGAAATGGCCATACATTTTGCCTTGCAAGTGGGGTTCAAATTTTATTGGTCATTCCCGTTGTTGATGAAAGTAAAAATAAATAATAAATTAAAAAAATTATAAAAAATTGATGACTTTTGTGAAAAAAAGACCAAAAGGTATTGGAAAATTGCTCTTTGCCTACCTAGTATCTTTTTGTAATGTAATAAGGGAAGAAATTGAACATTTTTTATTAATTTTTATAAAGACAAGCATCTCTGAAACGCATACTATTGAATCCTCTAGAATACCATGCGTTTATTCAGAGACTATTGTACCTATATGTTACTGTTATGAATGGAAGGGAATGTTTGTGTACTTTATGATGATAATATTAACTTAGTGTGAAGTAACTCTTATCGTTTTTAATCACTTCCTACATTTTTTCATTTTTGAGCTTTCTCAAAAAAAAAAAAAAAAGAGTTAAAAAAATCTCACAAAATATGTTTTTTCTTTATTTTGTCAGATATCGGCCTGATCCTTACCCAGTGTTAGCATTTGTTGGTCCTCCTGCACCTTTTCCTGTTACCATTCATAATGCACAACTGCACCGCTACATCCAGTGGTCAGATCAGCATCATTACAAGGCTGAGGAGTTCATTTTGGAGAACTTCTACAATGACAGGCCCTTCATTGCAGTACATTTAAGAAATGGTCTTGATTTTGTAAGTTGGTAACATCCAAGTATTTTCGTATTGCTTTTATTCCTTATATTGTGTTTTCCTCTCCCTCTTTCTCTGAGTGTATTTTTTTTGGTCTGTCTCTGTTTTGTTTTTTGTCTGTCTCTCTTGGTCTCTTTCCCTCCCTTCAACCTTAACTCCCGATAAGTATTTGCCTTAAAACTCTGCTGTGAAGTTAAGAAGTTTTTACTGAATTTTTTTTGTTTCTATAGTTGAATGAAATCAGCTTTGATTAACAAAAAGACTTAAACAACATATGATGTTTACAGGTAACCAGGTAAATTTCAGTCAATAAAATTGTCAAATATAAGGAGTGAATTATATGTGATTCAAACACATTGACTTCTTTTTTTTTACTTAACTTTGATAACCCAAAGTTATGGATTAGCTTAATCTCTTTTAATATGAGACATGTTTTTTCTGTCATAAGCATCATTGTCGGTGTATTTATGTAAAACACTTTTCAATGTTTCCATTTATTTGTATCAAGCAAGACTTTGCTTTCCTCTGTGCAGTGTATTTTTATTTCTCTTTTTAATCAAGTCCAAATGAGATCAAAGTAACACTTTGACCTCTTTTTAATCAAGTCCAAATGAGATCAAAGTAACACTTTGACATCCTGACAAGATCAAACTTTTAAATGCTTTAGCACTACTCCTACTCTTTGTTTCCAAGAGTCTTGTAGGGGCAGCTTATGGTAAACAGGTAAACAAAATTTTTGTATTCAGGAACGAGCCTGTGAACATGTGAAGGAATCACCGAGCATGTTTGCCGCAAAACAGTGCATTGGAGAAAGAGGACAGTATGGTACGACCACAGAGGAAATGTGCTATCCATCCGCAGATACTGTTGTAGCACAGGTACTGCTTTTTTTTTGTCTTAACAGTGGTTGATTGATTAAACTGTATCAATGTATAGATCTACTAGTTTCTTATGGATTTTAATCTCAAGAAATATAGGCAAAAACATTTGGATGGGAAAGAGCAGGTACTTGCAAGGTGTCTCTTCCGTAAAACATTATACTGTTTACAAAGATGCAGTGATGTAGGTCTTCTTTGGGATATTTGTTTCACCATTTAGGACTTTCTTCCAGCTTTTTTACCAACAAAAGGAAAAGAAAAGCAACAAAAAATTAAAACAAAACAAAAAATGGATTTCCTTTGTTTGAAAACTTGTCAAAGCAGGTTTATATACCTGTATGACCTGTCTTGATTCGTAAACTATTACATTAGGCATTAGGTTATAGAAATGGAGTAAATAGATGCACATTTATGTATATTTTCCATCTCTTTACCATCTTAGATATTCACTCAGGAAATAGTGATACCTTCTATGCAGTCCATTTAACCCACATGAGGTGGGGGAAAATTTCATTCAATTTATCTAAGATTTCAAAAATCAATATACATGATAAAAATTGAATTCATGTAGAGGTTTTAACAAGACAAGTTCTATGCTAAACTATTCTTGTGAGATACAAATCGTTTGAATAAAAATGTGAATGAGGTGCTTCAGATTTTCCAAACTTGTCAGCCATTACTGTAATTAAAATTTTCATTCGCAGTAAAAATTGAGGAAGAAAAAAATATTTGAATAAATAAATACAAGGTGAATGAAAGGTATATTAAAATAATCCAAGTTTTAAATAGATGTACTCCTTAAAAAATATCTGACTTTTCTACCACTGCATATTTGAAACTATACAATATTCATTTGCATTTTCAGGTGAAACGAGAAGTTGAAAGTAACAAAGCCAAGGCAGTGTTTATAGCTACAGATAATGACGATCTTATTTCAGAGTTTAAGAGAGCAATGCCAAATGTGAGTCATGAATTTAAAGTGGATTTCAGACAAATCAAGCCCTATTAGTTTTTACTTTTAGATAACTTGGCATCAGCATTTGCCAAATGTGTCATAAATATTAGTGACAATTCATCTCTGCAGCAAAATGTTATCAGATCGCCTTTGGTATTGATGATGCAACAGATAATCTGGGTGTTAAGGCTTGTGACGTTTTCTGATTTTTGCCTCCCTCTGTTTTTTTTTTTTTTCATTCTGCTGCTCTTTCTGAAGCAACTGTCTTTGAATGACAAGAGGAACTATTGGGGTGCTCAATCTTATTAGAAATGAGGAGTGAAAGTAAATGCAAATCAGAATTTGACCTTGTATTTTCTTAAACTTTTTTCATAATGATGTTAAATAAGAACAAAAAATGTGCCATGTCACTTTATTTCAATCTATACTACTTACTTTTGCAACTTAACAAATACATCCAAATGGTATCACAGAAAAGGTGACTAAAAATAGGTCACAATGGAGAAGGAGCTATATGTATTAATTTGCAACAATATTTCCAGGGTTGCATTACTCTTTGGCCATCGCAGAAATTGTTTATCCTAATATACCTTTTCATGCTCTGGACAGAGTTTTTAATCACTATTAACTCCTTTGTTTGACTCAGGTAAAGTTTGTGAAACAGTCTGAACCTGCCTCACCTCACCTTGACCTGGCTATACTGGGCCGCGCTGATCACATGATCGGGAACTGTGTGTCTTCTTTCACAGCCTTTGCCAAGAGGGAGAGGGATGTGCGTGGCCTGCCAACAACATTTTGGGCTTTTGAACGTAAACTTAGAAACAGTGATGAGTTATGATGGAAACAGAAATAGGGTTTTATGTTGGATCTCATCACGATTTACAGCTCCATTTACTGTTTTGAAGTAGAAAAATCCGTCTAACAAACACCACTAATTTATTTCCTGACAAACTAAAGAGAACTATTTTGTGCTGAAGGGCAAAAAGAAATTAGTTTTCTGAGACTGTTACTTGAATTTTGATTAAGGTTCACCTCACTATCTACTTAATGGGCATTCACAGCTTTTGCATGTTGCTATGCATATCAAAATTAGTTTTCATGTATTTCCTCTTTATTCCCTGTTTACATTCATGCCTTGCTTTGGGCATTGTTGAGCTAAAGCATTAATTATCTCATTTGTTATACACTATTAAATGAATATTATTTTTGATCAACATACACTATCTGTGGATGTTTTAGTTGTATGTATTATGATGAAAACTGATATAAAAAATTACTATATAATATGCTCATATCTCCACATCCCTGTAGATCTTGCACTTGGTCCTCTGGCTTCTCCTAAGTCTTGTTGATTGAAACTCACTCAGAGTGTGGATTGTCTGCCCTACTCTCCCACAGGGTTCGCCTAAACCGTAATCTTCTAGTATATAGAGATATTAGATTGAATATTTTTGAGGATTTTTTGAATATTAAAATGAAGACTGAAATATGATCCCAATGGCTCAGTTTAAAAAGCCTTAGAACAACTTGATTTCAAAAGTACAGATTGAAAGAAAATTGTGAAAAATGAATAAAGAAATGTTTATGAATAAACATTCTTAGAATTGCTACAAGGTTAACTTTGAAAGAAAAAAGTAGAACAAATGGGGAGGGGAACCTGATAGTATAAAAAAATACCCATAAAGATCAAAGTTATGTAATGAATAATTTCAATCAAGTGAATAGCAAATAAAAATATTAGGATTTACAAAAAAAAAAAAATCTAAGTGTCCTCACATTTTTCAGAGCCTAATATATAATACAGTGGAACTTTACTACTTCTTGGTGTAATACTTGATTAGCAGAAATCTTAATCTTAAAATTTCATTTTGTATCACAACCTCTTAGAAATTGTGATTGACGGAAAAGGCATCAAATGCATGGTGTGAAATTCATTGACATCTATATGTCATTGTTGCCATGGAGATATACGAGCTTGCTTTCTTTCTAAGACGTGGATCTTTCTAAAAAGACTTGATCTTGAGCAAGGAAGTCAGGTCAGCTTTAGTCTTTCACAATTAGATGATTTATGTAACGGCAGTATTTACTTACTTATTTTTATGTAGTCAACATTTCTTTTTTATTATATGTATGTCTTGAGTCCAACTGTAAATAATTAGATGTAAGAGAAACAAAAATGTAGGTTTTTTTTGTTTGTTTTTTTTGTTCAAAACATATCTTTAGATGTAGAAAAGAGCTCTATCCTCATTTAATTGTATTCACCACAAACTAGAGTCTATAAGTCAGTGTCAAGACATTAATCTTAATACTGCATTTGTGCCATGAAATTTTAATTATTGCTAAGCTTTCCAGCTCCATATCTTGATAGAATTTACTACTTTCAAAGTAAAATGTATGAAAAATGCTGACATTGCATATTGGATGCAAAGCAATTGAATCTTGACAGGTGTGCCATAACTCTCTTTCACACAAAGGAAGTGTGGGGAAACACAAAATATAAATGCAAATATGTGTGAAAAGATTTTTTGCAATCCTCGTAATTGATGTTCAAGGAACTGAAATTAAAACTTTCATTTTAACATATTTAGAGAAAAAAATTCTTTCAGAATGTTGCTTGTTTAAAAAAAAAAATTAAAGCTTAAAACATATAGTTAACTGCATGTGCCAGATATTTTCATCTTTTCATCAGATTACTTGTTCTTTTTTTAATACATTAATAATTATTGTGACAAATCTTTTTAGATTTTTGAACTGGTCCTTTTGATAAAGATTGTAATGCAAAGGTGTGGCTTCTTAGAATCCCATAACTTCTCTTCTAACTTTGTTTCTACTGTGCACATGATTTTTCTGACTTTCAGCATGTGAAGTTAAAACCAATGTCATACAGTTAGATTTTTAAAATTTGTAAAAATATCAGACAGGAGAATGTTTCTGAGGTTTCTAAAAACTTTGCAAACTAAAAGAAGTCGTTTCTTTTTGTGTTAAATATTTTTTTTTAAACCTGATCAGTCAGCGAGTATTGTATTTTTCATGTTACAAATATCCCATTCCAAATTTCACACATCTTATGGTAAGCTTGCCTTCTGAGTTTATTATAGATCTACCTATGCATTTTTATATGAACATATGTTGTTTATATGCATGATACTATTTGCACAAAATAAAAAAAAAAATATAGATTCATAAACACAAGGCTGGTATTAATAGTTTTCTTTGTTTGTCTAATGTACGCTCTTGGCAAAGTGATCACTAGTATAATATAATTTACAATCATTAAAGAAAAAGCAAAGATATTGTATGCTTGCTCCTTACCTTTCATTTTATTGAAAATTAAACAAGAGTGTTTTGCAAAAACTTTTATTCTAGCAATGAACCAGACTAACCTAGGATTGAGATCAATGAAACAAATCATACATAGAATGCGACTCTCCAGAAAAAAAAATATTGTAAACGTATTCAAATTCCATTTACAATTCGTATACATTAAGGAAACATAGAGCATGATCATGCATATCAAATAAATTCAAGCAGTACTCTGTATAACACTAATATACCTCATCAATCTTATAGCTCCCATAGTTGAGAGAAGAAAATATATTAAAAAGACTATCAGCAAAAATAAAGATTTTATAAAGTAAGGAAAGCACTCAGGCACTTAAATTAATACATGTCTCCGGCAACATCGAACAGTAAAAATGTTAACTTAAGGACACTTGATAGAACCTAAGACATAAATTTTGCACTCTGTTTGAGACAAATCAAAACGGACTTGAGAGATGTACAACTGACGAATCTTTGCATATTTTAGTGCTTTAAAGACTATTTTTTACGACTTATTGTTTACTACATTGAATATATATTTACTCGAACAGAAACAACATATTTAAATAAAAAGTAAAAAGAAGTAACAATGTCTCTTTCCTTCAGTACATCCTTTATAATTAAAATCAAATTTGCTCACAATAATAATAATAATAATAACTACTTGGCATAATAGCACTATGCAGAAAAATTAAAGTGTGTTGCGCTGTCCTTAGAAGTATTGAAAATATAATCACAACATATCATGGTTTGATTGTTTGGTTGAAAGTTTGTTCAAGTTCAGTCCAACTTGCATGATATTTTCATGGCTGATGATACTAAAAGCTTTTACCTCCACTTAAACTAAGAGTGAGAGCAACTGTCTGAGAAACTTAAACAAAACTGGTGCTTATACCACTGCTCAGAGTTAGTAATTTAAAGTCAGAAAAAAAAAAGGTAACATAAAAGGCAGGAAATGGGTAAAAATTACAGCAAACACCTACAAAACAAAGTACTTGTACTATGGATAACTCTCTGAATGATCCTGATTGTTGGTTTAAAGTTCCGTGGATCTGAATATCTAGTGTACTCATTGTTTACTCCAAGACCGAAGATATCGCAAGCCCTTCTGCTTGCTGCCTGCACAGTGCAGACATACAAAATCGTATGTATCCTGCCCCCACCAGTTTGTCACCTTCACAATGAGTAATCATCAGTTTGCTTTACATCTCTCTCATTGCTATGCAATTACTAAGTATTTTAGTGATGCTCGATTTTTTTCCTATGCGGGCTGTCTTTCATTCTTGCTTATTACATCAGTTCTTTACTCTTATTTCCTTATACAAAATAGCTGACGCTCGGAATGTAAAAGTAACGCATTTTAGAATCTCTCTGCAGTTATCAGTTTCTGCTTGAAATAGTTGCTGCGTTTACCAAAATTAAAGACAGAAAATTTCTTTTGCTGATAATAAAATAAGTGCTAAACATCAACATAAATTACATTTCTTATACAAATCACTTTCGTAAAATGAAAAATTCTAGCAAAATATTGAAAGCTATTTTAAGCATATAAAATCTTTTTTTGTATTTTTTATTAATAATACTTTGAGATGTCAAAATGCACAAGACAACAAATATGAACAGAAGAGTGACATACTGAAAGCACCATCCTGAAGTCTATTTATGTAGGTGGTTTAAAGTCAACTTGACCCCTTATACTGCATTTCATCCATTTGACAAAAAATTCCTCAGCAATAAAGTATCACTGAAACAGTGCAATTGCATTTTATGGTTCTTTCACTGGTTGTACTTTCAGTAAGGCAAGAATATTCTGCAGAAATTTCAGCTTCGTATCAAACCCAAGATAGGGCTAGTAAGTTGAGATCCAAAATCACTTATGCTGGGGATTGAATTTTGGAGCTTATTGTCAGTTCAAAGTTATACCAAAAATTGAACCATTGGTTGCTCCAAAAAGGGAAAGAAAATACAATAGATGTCTTAAAGTAAATTAAAGAAGTTACATTAATTTTGTCCCCATAAGACTAGAAAAAGAACAACTACTTCACGGTATGTTGAAATAAATGAAAGAAAAACAACTAAAATGGAAAATGAACCAGGTTTATCATATCCCTCTTAGAGATGGCATGGCCTCACATTCACTCGGCATTTACGTCAATCAAATCTAGACCTTCAAAAAAAACAAAAGCTTTGAGTGAAACAACATCAATGCAAAGCAAATGTACATACTGAAAAAAATATATATAAACAACAAAAATTTCGAATATTTACATGAATAAGCAAGCATTAGAACAAAAAATAATGTTTCTCTGCAAAAATGAAACTACATGAACACTCGCTCCATTTCTTGCTTTCATGAAAAAAAAAATCCCATAATTTCAGTTGACATAAACAGACTAAAGGCAATTTTTTTTCAAATTAAATCTGCATATGTTACAGTAAAGATTTAAATTTTGTGTACATTGGCTTCATTGCTTCATTTTATAAAAATGTACAACAAATTCACATCAATAGACACAAGGCACTTTTTTTTCAGATTATAAATGCCTATTACAAAACATTAAAAAAAAAACTTAATATCAACTATGAAGCATTCCAGAATTCAATTTTTGACCTTCTTTTTGACACTAATAACATGCAAAAATGAAGTCTGCGAAGATTTGATTTGCGTTTACAGCGAATTGTTCATATTTTGTGAACACTGTTCAACGATTCAAACTGCATTTCTTACATTCATAATTATTGAAATCAAAGACAGGACATGTTTTTTTAACTTTCCAACTTGAAAAGTTTATTAAAATATTTTAAATTTTTGCAGGGAAAGAAGTTTCAATGATTTTAGAATAACATGAGAAGCAAAAAATTGTTTGGAATCTTGATTTGAAAATGAGGACTGTCAACATCTTTCTCACTTTTTAGTCTTAAGATCACAGAGACAAAAATGAAAAGGCCACAATTTAAAAAAGAGCTTGTAAAGAAAGCCCAAACTGGTTTTATTGCATATAAATATGTACTAGAACTAATTTAGTGAAGAAATTTTATGCATGGAAAGTTTTGAAATGTACATGAATAAAACTCTAGTAAAAATAAGCAATGGTCAAGATTACATACATTGATAGCCGCCAAAAAGTCATATAGTTCTAGTAGCAAAAGTTGAAAAAGAAAGATTCCACAGGAACATCTGATACAGTGTAAAAATATTGAGCAAAGTCTATCAATAGTGTGATAGATAAAAATGGCCTAACTTAGCTTACAGAAAAAAAATATAGTGAACTTTAGTCAGGTTTAGGAAATGATATAGACATGCACCTGAGCTTGAACATAACAATAATGCCAGGGACAAGAGCTTTTTTATTTAGGATATGGAAGACAGATGAAAAATGACATATTTGAATTTCTGAAGGGACAGCTTAATATCCTTCCAATGTCTTTTATCCAATTAGTGTTGCATCGTTTTTAAGCATGCTTTGCAAAAAATAATAAAACAATACTTTCTTACATTATATAGACCAATGTTTTTTTAATTCACATAAGAATAGCCTCAAGTCCTCATTTAAAGCTAAACAAATGCTTAAGGGAACCAAATGTTTTTGATTATTCATTTACTTATTTTATTTTTCTTGTCACAATTGTATAAGACATTTTCCCATCGAATGAAACTTGAATCAATTTTAATTTACTTCAGATGAAACAACTTTGAGGCCTTTTGAAAGATTTGGAATTGTGGAGCTAATTGGACTGATAAGACATAGTTAAAGGACTAGAAGAAATTTTTTTTCTCTGATAATAAATCCACATCATGGTAAATATACAAGAAGATGGGATAATGGAAATAAAAGCAAGATCTGCTAAAATGAATGTGGTAATGTATGTTAAAATTGCTGGAATTCATACAAAAAGTTTGAAAATGGGAGAAAGCTGTAAAAGTGAATTATGAAATCATGAGTATATTAAAGATGTATGTGCAGTCAAATCATGAAAAAAAAATTCTTCCATCAATTTTTCATAGGTATAAAATTCTCAAGAACGAGCAGTTTCTTGACATATGTGCGATACAAATGATTTGTAAAACTAAAATTTAGATATAAAAAATGTGCACAATCTTAAACAAATTTATCAAACAAGGTTTTTGAGGTATAAAATTTATGTCTTCCTGGTAAATTTGGGTAAATACTTACAAAACTTACAATAAACATATAAATTAATTTCTGCCACTGACTGTTATATTCAAATAAAAACAAAAGTGCTTAGCACATACCTGCACTAAACAAAATATTACTAAAACAACACAACCGCACTTGGGTCACAAACTTACCTAATGTGACCTTTTAATACCTTTAATACCATACTTGACTATATCTCACAACATCCTATGGAATAATAAATGAAGAAATACTCACTAGCAAAATCGCTATCTATCAAGATCTAAAATTACAATAAGTTCGACTAGTGTACGAAACTAAAAATTTAATTTTCAACCAATATTCACCTTTAGAATAGCATGTCTCAAACAAAACAAAACAAAAAAGTTTGCAAAAGTTATAATGAAAGCACAGCCCTTGAAAGGCTTTGAAGGCATCTCCAGCCATTTTTGCGGGCTTTGTGGTAAAGGCATGAAATAATTATGCCATTTTGGTGTTATAAATCATATACAGGCATGGATGTAATTAATGCAAGGACTTGGGGTATTAAAAGCAAAGCTTTGCTTTTCTTTGGCATAGTTCAATGAGAAATGAATATAGAAATATCAAGTTCTCGCTAATATGTGTAAAAAAACACAAGAGGCAAAAGATGGTTGAGCTTATTTGACTGATCTTAGTTCTGCGATTCACTTGCTACACATAGATATTCTCATCAAGATTCGCTGTGGCCATTTTTTAAGCCCCTGTCAGGTGGGATAGAGATGGGCTGGTAGTTTAAACATATTCACCATTTTAGTCTTGGTGACAAGATTCCTCAAAAGGTATTATTTAATGAGCATCTTGCTGCCTTGTGTGGACTAGTTACAAAACATGTTTGAAAAATTCAAACATTATTTACAGAAAAAGCTAACTTTTACCATAAAATTTATTTTAAAAAAATAAAACCTGCTAAATTACACAGTGCGTTCCTCAGCGTAGTTTCCCAAGATTACCACCCATATAACAATTATAATCCACCTATAACAAAGAAATGGATTTTACCCCACTTCTAGGTGGTAAAAAACACTATACTTGAATACCAATTACCTTCTTATACCAAAGTTTTCTTTTCTATAGTGCCAATATAAATGAGAACAACCTTCCTCCCGGCTATTTCCTGATATTCACATCTTTTTTTTACTTGGGCTGGACGTATAAATCTTTATTTGAAGATACCTCAATTTCAATACAAACAATACGCAGTAAAGCAAGAATTTTTACTAAAAGACAATTTTTTTTTTTCCCCAAGTATTTTAAGCTAATCACTGCCTCATACATATGCCTTCAAATAATGATTTGAAGATTCAGGCTTTCTTGGGTCAAAGAAAAACCAAATTAATGAATAATATGAACATGAGAAAATAGTTGTTTGTTCATATAAATAAAGAAACAGAAGACTGCTGAGCCGTTTATGACTCTCAATAATGAACACAGGGCTGTCAAAAAAATTCTCCAGGAATTTAGAAAAAAAAAACTGACAATGATTTGTATAAAAATTTTTTTTAAATTAAAAAACAAAAAAAGGCAATGACCTGTTTTATGGCTTCCCATAGGTAGCAAAAGAGTTTCCAACTTCTGTATTATTCCATAAATGAACAGTAACTCAGGAGTTGACAAATTTGAGGAGCTGCACCAGAAGCTGCCATTACAACCATGGAAGGATAAACTTTTCAAAGATCATCTTTTCCTTATGCCAGTGGGTATGAGTAATGTTAGGCACAGTATGAACGTGAAGACGTCCTTCCTTGTTTAACGTTTTCAGGCCAAAGGCATCGTTTTGGTACCACTGGGGAGGAATATCATTTTAACGTTAGGAATTTTCAGATTTGAAAAGAGCAAGAGAATGCAGAGAAAGATGACAAGAAAACTGGAAAACAAATTGTTTGAGTATGTGGTGGAAACCACCACAGAGGTCTGGGGATTAGGCAGGCTTAAAAGGAGGAGAAAAAACAACAACATAAAAGCGACCCAAAATAAAAAAAAGTTGCAACAGTCTTACTCAAAACTAGTCTACACCATAACATTCCAACTCTGTTAGTTCATTATACTTCTAAAAGAAATAGAACTTAAAATTTCACCTGCACTGTGACCTATCACAAAGATTTGGCCAAAATGCATTGCCTCATTCAGAAAGCTCTATTCTAAATTATTATACAGTATATTTAGGTTATCATAATTCATTTCCCTCACATCGGTTTAGCAATACAAAAAGTAACATTTTTGTAGGCTTCAACATTCTCAGCTACAATGCAAAGGTCTTTAAAGATCATTGAATACTTAGCTTTTACCATAATAGATAATTATGAAGAAATGGTACCCTCATTGATATAACAAAATGACTTTTGCTTTTCACAATAAGGGAAAGATTTGAAAATTTCTCTGCTTCTATCTTCCTTATGATGATTCCATGCTCTTTAAAAGTCTCAAGCACAGTGCTGACCTGTGCTTTGAAAATTGGAAAATTTCAAATCTACACAGAACTACTTACCTTGGGCTTCAAAATTTAAAAAAATATTAGATAATATTTTAAACCATTTACAATTATATACTTACCTTTTGCTTTTCCATTGGTAGGACGGTTTCATTAGCATCATACACACCAAACTGGCTGTTGAAAAAGAAAGGGAAAAAAATTAATAGAGAGTCAATGAATGTATGAGGAGAATCTCCTTAAAGTAGAATATTAGAGAGGTATAATGACACAACAAGATCAGCAAGATCACCATAAAATAGAAAACGTAAACGCCAGGCAAACTTTTTTAGTCATGTGATGAGAAGAGAGAAACTAGAACATCCTGTGACAACTGGTATAATCAAAGGAAAACTGAGCAGGGGAAAAGAGCGTGAAAAGATGTTGATGGAATAATAAAGAGGCTAAAAGTAGGACGAGTGACAGATGCACTGAGAGAGGCAAGGAATAAAGGTGCGAGGAAGGTCATGATGGCCTACACCAAAGAGCAGGGCACCTGAGTGATAGCGGTGTTGTGGTATGCTTTCATACTGCTGGCTTTTAATTCTGTAACCTAAATAGTAGCATTTCTATATAAATAAACATAAACTCTTAAGGCAAAAAAGCAATTATGTTTAATGCTACATTAATAGTGGTGGTCCATTTTTGAAGATGATATTGAGATTGCAAGAATCAAATTGAAAAAGTCACAAGCATAGCTGAAAATTGATATGCCTTAATGAGTAAAGGATGACACTGAGGGATAGCAAGAATCAATCGAAAAGGTCACAAGCATAGCAAGGCGATTAATATACCTCAATGAGGCATGCAGACAATCATAAATTAAAGTTTTTCCCCATAAGAGATGATTAATGATCTAAAAAAAATGGGTCAGAGAAGCTGATATTGAATATCTGGTCATGACATGCCCTAACCTTCAACGTCATGGCCTGAAAGTAAAAGATAAAAATGGAACCTTAAATATCAGTATCATCTGCACAGACTAAATAATAGGTAATGAAAAGACTTCAGATCTTCAAAATTATAAGGAATGTATAAATTTATATGATCAAAGGCTAATCATCTTACCTTAAATCGTTTAAAATAAAAACAGAGTAAAAATTATGTGAAAGAAAGAGAATCATGAATAAAAACATCAAATTTCTTGTTTGCAAATTGTTAGACACAAAAAAATTGTTCAAAAAAGTGCAGATAGCATGTAATTCTAATTCACGTTTCAGGTATTATAACATCTACCTTAACACCAATGAAAACATTTATCTCTTACCTAGACTGCCATGGGGTAATAACCCCATCATCTGGACCCCCAATGAGAACAACATTCTTGAGGCGTAAAAAGTTTTGTCGAAATTCTAAAAAGGGGAGAAAATATATTGAAGTGTAGAAACCAATAAGAACGACATTGAAATGTGATATATTTTAAATTCAATCAATCATAATTATAGTCTATTTGTTCTGGGTGATGGAATTAAAGCTAACTCAACACTACATCATTTCTACAGAATTACAACTTACTACATGATTTGTAGTAGTCAAGCAAGACTATATTTTAACTTTGATAATAAAAATTAGATGAAGGCAGCCAGACTCAGCAAAGAGTGGTCAATTATTACCCAGAAAAGAAGGAAATTGATACTTGTTTAAGGATTACATGATTCATATTAATTGACCCAGGTTTGCAATAAAATACTACATTATGATTGATATAAACATTTTCACCTTACATCTGTATGACTAAGTGTAAATCAAAGGTAAATTCCTTTCTTAAGAACCACTTGAATGCCATTCATATTCATATCAGTTGCAAGACATAATGTTGCACAGTGTAAAACTGTTACAAAGCATTCTGCATAAAGCATTTTGATGTAATTATATTTTGACATAGCCAGGGTAATTTGTGAAAGAAAATACCTTGGTGATTATTACCATTTTTACCTCAACATCTAGTTTGATTTGAACACTTTGGGTTTAACATAATTTTGTCATGTGATGTATGGTTTACAAACCTTGGCTTCGAGGGTTGACAAAAACAGTTTCATTGTTTAGATATCCCAGATATTGTGAAGTATTCCTGTATAAATATTGATGGTGGGGGTCTGAAAAGAAAGAGAAAATAAAAGTCTTCTGATTTCCAAGTTCAAAGCTGCAGAAACTTAATTCTTTTTTAAAAAAGGAAATACAAGGGAATCCACTTAAAGTCAACTCTTGCTTGAAGTCAACACCACACTGAGGTCCTGGTTTTTTCCTTCTTTGTTTAAGTAACTGATTTTCTGATAAAGTCAACGACTTCAGAGCCTCCAATAATAATAAACCATTTTTTCTTAAATCAGGCCAAGGGGTTGAAAACAAAACGAAAGTCTCAAGCCCTACGTAAAGAGGGTAAAGCTGAAAATTATAGCAAAAATTGTAGATATGTACGCATATTTTGTAGGTACATCAATTTGTTTAAATAACCTCTTTTCAGACTTAGTGTGGTTTTCTCTTTGCCTAAATAACTTTTTATTTTTATTTACCCCACTACAGCCATAGTATAAGTAACGAAATGAAGACACTGCAAAAGGAGATCACTATTAATAGTCACGAAACGGAGGCAACCTATTTTTAGACTTGTTTCTTGGAAATGGATAAAGTCAACCCTTTTTTTTGTCCCAAAATGAGTTGACTTTAAGCAGATTCCACTGTACACTCTGTCAACAACATAGTAAATTAACATTAAAAAAAAAAGATGACACTGAAGTTTAAAACAAACTGATCGCTGAATTCAAGCAAGCAAGACTTTACATAACAGCTTTCCATCTTAAAAACTAATTTTGACCTTTCACTATTAAAACTTATTTGTACAAATACACCTAGCAACATTTTCAAAACCGCAGCTAATAAAAAATTTTCTGAATCTGATTATTTACTAAAGTATTTCAATTTGTTTATCAATTTAAAAAGCATGAACAGAAACTTTCATCATATTTCTGGGTAAAATAGCAATTTGATTTTCACGTTACTTTCTCATTATCAGCCATGAAACCAGGATTTTTTTAAATGAAATGTTCATGCTTTAAGTTTTCTTGGAGAAACTTAAACTTTATCTTGTTAACTAGCAATTGTTTGGAAGGCGTGCTAACCAAAAATCCAGATAAGCCTCTGTGATTGTATAGAAAACTCTCAACTTGTGAAACTTCATTTCATGATTATGGAAATCAAGCAATCATTTTACAGCAGAGATAATTTACCATTCCAGTAGTTTCCTACTGATGTATCTTGGCCAAATTCTGTATAGAAAAGTCTGCGACAAAAGAAAATAAAAAAAAACGATCAGAATTCTCCAGAATTTGTTGATTAAAATGACAGAACTTTAAACAAATCATGGACAAATATATCCAGTTACAAAAAAAAAAATTTGATCTGATGACATTTTCACAGATGTTCACATAACATAAGGAAAGTTATTAAGTTTTTGTCTTGATAATTCATAGCTTGTAAAGAATGATAAGCATTGAGTTTTAGTGATTCTAATAAATTTGCTTGATTGCTCTTGAAAAAATGATTTTAAAGTTCGACCTAAATCTATTAAGTAATCAAAGTTGAATTTCAAGACTTATTTACATTTCTCTAAGATATTTCATCTTGACACATATTTTGCAACCTAGAGTAAATTTTTTTTTTTTCCAAACTGCTCAGCCAAGCAATAAAAAAGACAAGATTTGGAAAAAAAAATTAAAACAAAAAACAAAAACTCGTAAACAGCGCTATCTAAAATATCCAGCAGATCAATCTCTTTTTATCCTTTCTACATAGAACATGTGTTTTGCATAAGAAATGGATTAGAGGTAAACAGTTGAAAATTATTCCAAACCAGAATTACAAAGAGACAAAAAAGCATTTTAGATCAATTAAAAAGAGTTCAAATGCACTTATTTTGTTGGCAGGGCAAACTAGAATTGGTGATAATAAACAATCATTTCCAGTAATAACAAGTAGTTGGATTTTAGCTTTTCCATTTTTGTTCAATTATAGTAGTATTGGCAGGCTAGCTAGCTAGCTTTGTTTTATTCCATCATATAGTAACAGGTAATATGAGATCACAATAATTTGCGATAGTCTTTATTTCGTTAATGCACCTAAAATAATTCAAAATAGTCTGAAGCAGAACTTCTTTAAACTGAAATAAATAGACTTTCAATACCATGGATTTTCCTGACGAAAAGAAAAAAAAACTTTGTTAGACTGAATTCTGCCTATCTAATCATCTATCATTCACTTGAAATAAAAAAAAAATCAAGCCAAAGGATTAAAGATAAATAAACCATTACAATCATAACTGCTGGCTTAACATACCTGTAAATGTTATCTTTCAGGAAAAGTGGGAAAAAGAAGCGTAAATAATAAGTATCTGAAAAAAAAAGAAAAAAGAAAGTAATGGTAAAGGCTAATAAGGAAAAAAAATTAATAAAGCTTATTTCAAACTATATTTGAATTATCCGAAGCGAAAGAAAAATTTACTGTTTAATACTTTTTTTTCAAATTAAGTCTCAATTTGAAGTTTATCAAAATTAATAAAAATATAAGCACTAAACTTTTGCAATACAAATTTATGATAGATAAAAACGATGGAGTATATAGACACAATATAAAACAATCTGAGAAAATACAAGCTAAAAAAATATTCTCAGAAACAATGAAAGTTTTATACATACACTGTTAGAGAGAGAGAGAGTGATAAATCAACAGAGAGAAATAGAGAAATGCTGAAGGACAGATAAGAAGAGAAAAAGACAGTCAAAGTGTTGTTTTGTTTTGTTTTTTGGTTGTTTTTGAGATAATAATTAGCTCAATCATAAAATAATAATATCAGGTTAAATTACAAATAAAGCCATCTGAATATACCTCCAAACTGGCCCGCGAGAGGGCCACTTAGAGAAATGAAGGTTTCCACATTATGTTTTATACTCTGCAGAAGTCCACGGCTAATGATTCCACCTAATAAAAATAAAAAAAGGATTTCATGTTTTCAAATATAAAATAAAAGTGTGCTGAAGAAAAAAAACAACTTTTAGCTAAAATAATCATAATAACAGGAGTGTAAAATCAATATTTGACTCTTCTGTCCTAAACACAAGCTTTAAAGATAGCAATAATAAGCCTAACAGTAAGATTTCTTTGCTTTTGATTAGTTTACAGAAAACAATAACAAACAATTATGTATGAATTTCACAGTAACTAATTCATTTCTTCTCAGCTACAAGAAAGATACCATGTTCACTCATTTAATATGAATATATAAAGTATGGCTATTATGATTTGAGGATTAGTGTAACTAATTGAAACCTAGCCCTCTGTAAATAAATATAGAGAAAACTGTAATGCAAGGGTTAAGCCTCAATTATTAAGTTTACCTTGCGAGTATGACACTAAGACCACTCCATCTGAGCTTGTGTTTTTGAGAATGGGGCCATATTTATCTCCAATGGCTGCCACCTGCTCCCACAGTCCAACAATACTGCTCAGCACCTCAAACATGTTGATAGCGTAGACTCTGGTGCCCGGACGGTACTGAAAAAGTTTAAAATATTCAAGTCTGCTTGTTAAAATATAATGGTTTTTAATCATATATATATATGATTAAAAACTAATATACTTTAACATAATTATATATATATATTAATCATTAAAACATTTAAAAAATACACAGGCAATCAATTTATTTGCAAGCTGTTTCTAACAATGAAAAACTATTTTTTTAAAAAGTAAAAAAAAAAAATTCTGAAAGTGGTCAGACATCTATGTCTATTCTGATAGTATCAACAATCAAACCTACCTATAACTGACGCTATAAACTAGCAACTGGTCCTCAGCTTACTTTAGATGTGAGTTTCAATGATATGAACTTACATAAAGCAGGCATCCAAAGCCCTTGTATAATGAGTAAACTTGGCTTTAGAATACCAGATGGTGTTTATCAAACTGACCGTGAAAACCAAATAAAAAAAGGTGGATCGGGAAAATATGATAACCACCCATATAATGTTGGTCAGGAACTGCTATTCTACAGATATAACGCAGGACCTAACTTTTTTATCTTTTTGCTTACAGATATCTACTAGTGTGCACCTTTAAGTAAGTAGTAAATATTGGTATGCAGTATTAAATTTGCTCATTGCCCCTTATCATTTTTCTTTTACATGTACTGGTACCGTTCATTTGTAAATAAAACATTTTCATGTCAAGGCAAAAGCTCCATGCATCATGCTACCTACCTGTTTACTGGCTGATTCTTTCCTTTCCTAGATAAACTATCCCAAAATTTTAGTGACACCTATAGTAGGCACTGATAATAAATATGAAATTAAAAGGTAAGCAACAGATGCATTTTAATTTTCAGTGCATTGTCACATTTTTTTATTCCCAAAATTTGCCATTAACCTATACGAGATATGTTTCATAAAATTTCTTGCGACCAATTTGAAACCAATAGCTCATTATATTAAACGTTACAATAAATTTGTTAAATTCTTTATGAATTCCTCTCTTCCAGCGTTGAGAATAACCAAATGTTAAATTTCCTAACATTCACCTATTTGGCAATGCTATTCACATGTTGATAAACATAAGAGAAGTACCTGCTTTATGAGGTCTGTGAAATAATCAAACTCGTCTACACAAATAATGTTAAACTTCCAACCTGTAATCTTTGAAATAACGCTATTTAAATGTTGGAAAAAAAAAAAAGAGAAGTACCTGATTTATGAGTTCTGTGAAATAATCAAACCTTCTTTGCACAAATGTTAAAACTCCTACCTCTAATCTATGTGATAATGCTATCAAAATGTCTATAAAGAAATGAAAGTACCTGATTTATGAGTTCTGTGAAATAATCAAACTCCTCTGCCCCGGAAAGTATCCCGTGCATGAAGACAACATCTTTCTGCGCATGTGAGGCGTGTCCGCACAGAGACCAGAGCAGTAGCAGCGACAAGAACGCCTGTACAGGTTTTCGATGCTGCATAGAGGCAATAACATAAAATTATATGGTCTACACTAGAGCGCTGTAATCCTTTAAGAGCAAAACAACAAGGCCACTTGTAAAAGGATCACAAAACTGAGAAAAATAGCCTGAAGATACAGCAGAAGAGCACAGATAGTCCTTAGTACCATTTTACTGTATCATACAAACTTGGCATACAATAAAAACACTTTGCTCACATCTGATCTAGACTGTACCATAACTGAGTCATAACCATGAGAAGAAAAGAAACAATGAGTAAAATATGGAAGTAACTCCCACAACCGCTATCAAAACATTTTTTCTTCCTCCCTTTTTCTTTCCTCACAGCTTTCATTAGCACTAGTGTAATTTGCGATATGAAGAACACTTAGGCAAAGAATGGAGCAAAACCATTCTTATATAAACTTTTTTCACATAACTATGAAGTGAAAAAAAATAAAACGGCATGTTGCACAATACATCTTTTTTCAAAGGAAGAGATATGCAGAGATACAGAGAGACAGAAGGAGAGATAGACAGTGAAGAGAGAGAGAGAGAGAGAGAGAGAGAGAGAGAGAGAGAGAGAGAGAGAGAGACACACACACACACAGAATTTTACTGCTACCACCACTACTACTTCTACAACGGATATAACTACTTCTTCATCTTAGAAACTACTGTAGCTGCTGCTGCTGCTCCTCCTCCTCCTCCTCCTCCTCCTCCTCCTCCTACTACTACTACTACTACTACTACTACTACTACTACTACTACTACTACTACTACTACTACTACTACTACTACTACTACTACTACTACTAAGACTTCTGCTGCTGTTAATGCTACTACTAAGACTGCTACCACTATTGATCCCACTAAGACAAAGAGAAGTTAAGACACTAAGGATACTGAATTAAAATTATCCGATCATGTTAATTTATTTCAGTGTTTCCAGTCTTTGTTGCCATTAGTTTAGAAGCTACCACCCCAAACTCAGAGTAGGCACCTCATAAGCTCTCAACTTTGTATGCCTAAAGGAAGCAAAAGTTAATCTGGGATTAATAATATCCGGGTATAATCCAATGAAGAATATAACCCTATGAAGAATATCTTGCCTTCTTTCCTAGCCTTAAGTGCTTGAACTTTTCATTAAATGCTTCTTTTCTAAGTATTTTTGCTAAGTCAAGCCCATTTAATTAGATCAAATATTTTTAACAAATTATAAAATAATATTATAACCAAAATAAATGCAAAGTTAGAGCATCCTTACCATGTCGAGAAAAGCACTCTTGAAGCCAATACTGACAAAGGCTAAGGTACAATTATGAGAACTTTTACTCTGAAATACACACAAAATGCAGTTCACTTTGAGCTATTGCCGATTCAAAGTGCAATAAAACTTTATACCAATTAGATAATAGAAGTTGAAATCCAAAGTTTGAGTTTCATTGACTGCTCAGTAATATCCCACGTCAGATATTTACATTCACACCTTCAAATAACCTGCAAGTAAAAATTCACCATGTATACTTCCAAGACAATAGAGTTACAACAAGTGCATTAGTGTTAAGTTGTTAACAATATTTTTTTTAAAATGTCTAGTTTAGATCGTGGCATTTAATTTCTGATATCAAAGGGATGAATTTTTAATCATATACCGGTTATCAATATTTATCTAAATGTTCAGCTGTTAGTAACAGCCTGACTTCATATCAACAATGACTTTTATTGAAACACACATTAACGAGCAGTGTGAAATGCAAGAGCGACCTGAAAAGATAAAGAGCTTCTGTGGAGAGTTGCAGATTATCTAAGGGGCCTTGTGAGGCACGTGTTTAATTAAAGTGCGAACCATCAGTGATGCTGTGATGGCGATGTAATGATAAGATAAATGATATTTAAATGCGTTCAAGTATAGTAAATATTGCTTCACATGATTGCTGTGCCTTGGAACAAACTTCAGTTATCAAGATAGGCTGGCAAATAGGATAAAGGGCAGGTATGAGGGATGCCAACTTGCAAACTAGACCCCCAAGGTTTTCCACATTTTTTCTGAATGTATTAAGATATTCACTTGGTTCCTCGCACTTTGTGCTGATCAATGTTAACTGAAGTTACTTTTTAACGCTTTTAAAAGGACTGAAGATATATATGACAAAAAATAAATAAATAAAAAAGGGTGACTAATTTTTCAAGGCTTTAATCTTATCTTTCAAATTTAATCTCATGCATGAACTGCTTGGCTAAAGGTTAGCCGCTACAGTGTTTGAAGTCTAATAGAAGAGCTCATGAATAGGAGTCGGTAGATTTTTAACTTCAATCTTAAAGCTAATGAGCCTGGCAATTAGTAATTAGGATGAATTTTCCTCACCTTAAGCTAGTGTAGATGGATACAAACTAGGGCTGGTATAAAGCTTATGGCAGGCCAGTGTGATTTGCTAGGCATGATTGGTACAGTACAGTTGGCTTCTATGGGTCTCTAGGAAAAGGCTCTTTGTTTACTTGTACAAAAAGCGTCACCAAACATTTTAAACAAATTGAATATTGAAAATTACATAAGCTTAAGATAAGGACATAGAGATGATGTCTGAAATAATGTGTTCCTGTAGGTAGTTCTTTTTTATGTGATTTTTTTTTAAATCAAGCACCAATGATCCTTTAACTAAATTTTCAATACTTTGAAACTGTTAAATACTAGAAAGAAGTAAAAGTTTACCTGTAGAACTTCCTAACGCCTGAATTGCATGATAATTTACTATTAAAGAAGTTGTAAGAAAATCAGACAGCTTGAAATATGTGTAGTTATATAGGCCTAGTGCGGGAAAAGAGATTTGTTGGAAAAAGTTATGTTAGATTTGATAATCTTATTCCAACAATCAGAGGCAGAAAGATATTTGACGGCATTATTTTGTTGCCTGAAAACTATTTTCCCTAGCTGGGAAAAATTTTGCCTCTTTTCTGATGCAATTTGTGCACCTCTAAGCACTGGTATTGACTGGTACTGACTGAAACAACCTCTTAAATTCACTCAATAATTATATTTTTCTCTTTCCTTCTTTTCACATCTACCAGTAACCAGATGTCTGACCAGGATGATGATAAAGAGCCATACCAGAATTTAGATTCTGGATCTTTTTGCAAACTAGAAATGACCTTAAAAAGATGAACTTACTGATCTTGATCCTTACTGACGTTCCAGCATATATTTGATAAGATTCTGACTAAGTCTGGAGATTATGTGGGCAACACTTTTTTGTCAACAAACTAAATAACTAAATACCATTAGTTTTGAGGACTTGGACCACACATTGTGCTATTTGATGATTAACCTTGAAGCATTCACATTTAAAGCAAACTGGCCTAGCGTAGGTAACTGTCAAAGTAAGTTTACATCAGGGCTGACCTAGTAGAGGGTGTGAATTGTTTGTCTTGTGAGACAAAGAGTTTAACGGTCAATCAAAGAAATATGTCACCACATATATACTATTCAATACCTTAACCTATCAAGTATTTTATGTTCACATTTTTCTAATTCTGTACCCAATGATGTGTACAGTAGACGAGCCCAATACTAGGACTACCAACAAGCCACTGATAACAGCATGATCTAGGTAAAATAGACGGACAACGGATGACTTATACAGACAGTAGTTTTTAATTTTTTTTTTTTTAACTATGATCGATGTTTAAAATGAATATAGAAAGTCGTGCTTAATAAAAAAAATTGGACATTTAAATACTCATTTAAATCTACTTGTATTCTTTCAAACAACATTTTTCTTAAGTTTAATGGTTAAGAAAGTAAAGATAGTTTGAAGGAAAAAAGATGAAATACATCATTTGTCTTTTTCTTTGCATAACTCATTCCATACAGCAATAAGATTTGTTGAGATAAAATTGTGGTAAGACAGATAGGAAATTATCAAGCTGCTATTCGATTTATCGTGTTAAGAATTATTTGAGAGAAAGACAGGTTTTGAATTGAATGCTAATCAAGGGGAACAACCTAATACCAGCAATTTAGTTAACTATGTCCAGAATCATCTACCTTGAGATACTTTACAACCTTTGGATATTATTCATTATACTGAGCTTCCATAATGTAAAGTCAAAGTATTTTTCCAATTGATTCTATTTCAATAAACTGAAATAAAATTTGGCAATGTTAAGCTATTTATTTTACATAATAAGATAGCTACAAAGAGTAAAACTGACTTTACAAAAAAAAAATTCAGCAAGAAAAACACTGCATAAAAAGATGCACTGATAAAAACAAAAGATGATTCTTAACTCTGCCTCTGCACACATGGAAAACTTTGCTGTTGCCACAGCCAGCTTTAAACGTGGCAAAGCAGAATACCAGTATTTGTATTGTGTGCACCATTGTTTTCAACAAAGCCTCTAGATAGGCTCTTATCTCTAAAACAAACCATAGGTTAAATTAATTTATTTTGCATTATTGCACTTGATCAATGTGACATAAACTGATAAAGGAGACTGTGTAGTTTTTATTAATACAGGGTTTATGATTTTGATGAGTCTAAGAAAGGCAGAGGTTTTTGAGAAAAATATATTTTTGAAGAGAGATTGATAGGGGAGAATACTTTCATTTACCAAATCAGTAATTCCTATGATGAAAGATTTGATTTACCAAGAGAGTAAAACAAATAAATACTTAAGTTAAAGATAGCAGGTGAGTGGGAACAAATTTAACTTCATTAGCAGCAACCAAACTTCTACAGGTTAATTCTGTCTAGCAATTCCCACCTAACCTAAAGCATCAAGAGATGATTCTTAATACTTTTGTTCGAAAAACTATGCAAATATAAAAACAGGCAGTCATGTTATAACTAAGTTTGTTCTTCACACTACAGAGACCCTGGGCACCCTATCATTTGTTAAGAGGGGAAAAAGTGCCATCTTTTCTTAGGTTGATATTCTTAGAAAAATCTTCCTAATAACTCAAATAAGATCATATGAGAATGAGGTCTCAGGGAAACTTGCCAGTGAAAGCCTAACGTTATGAGCACCACAGCACCCACCTCGGAGCATCAGGACCTACAAACTGGCACATTGCCCACAAGCGAGCACTGAGCAGTACTAAGGTCAAAGGGAGTAGATGTTAATTTGATCGAGCCAGTTATGTCCCTTTCACTTAACTTGATCTAATAATTTGCAAATCAGGAGAATAGAAAAGCAGGATGTAAGCCTAGACCACTGCAATTTATGGTGAATCATTTGAATCTATTGTAATAAAATATTAAGATTGAGAGCAAGTTAGTAATATCTGTGAAAATAATGAATTTCAAATATATTACAAAAAAAAAAACAAATAAAGTCAGATCACCCACAACAACAGTTTGTTTTTTTGATTTGATAAGTTTTTCTGTTAAAGAAATATAAGAAAGTAAAATCCACAAAATCTTTGAGTGCAAGCCTATGGATGCTAAGAGCTACATAAAAAAGTTAACAGCTTCGGGCACCAACTCAAAATGTCTGGTTTTACACTGATATCTGACCACTGCATTACTCAGTAAGATAAAAAAAAACAAAAAAAAAACCCTTAAATCCAGTTTAAAGAGATGTTATTTTTAAATTCGTGCAAAACTAAAAAGATGTATACATCATACTGCTTTCACTACCAAAAACTTGATAAAAAATGTGAATATGGCTCGACACCCCTGGTTAAAATTATTGTTACAGAAAAGATCAAAGCCATCTATTGACACCAATTCTGGAGATACAGTGAAGGAGATCAATCAAAATCTTAAAACAAAGTTCTGTATCATTTACAGAATTATCATGGATGATTACAATGTTAATTCAAAACAGTCTCATGTTTCTAGTCTTACAAAACAATTTCAAACGAAAGTCAGCAGTGAAATACAGTGGAATCCACTAGAAATCAACTCGCTTAAAGTCAACACCACACTGCCAAAACCTTTAGTTTGAATAGCTTCTTTCCACACAGTCATGCTCTATTGAGATTTCTTGTTATGCCTATATTTGGCTAAGGTGCAAGCCATCTGTATACAGTTTGATGGGATAATACTTAGGCACGGCATCCATGCTACTTTTAGGCACTGAGTCAAGCAGCGAGACGTAGTAAGTGGGACTTACACAAGATTATTTGATAAGTCAAGTCAAGTTGTACATTAGTCAGCTCACTCCACCATTTCATTTTCAATGTACAGCCTATATACACTAAACCACTAAACCATAATCATTTATTATCAGGCCCACATGTTGCTGAGCTGTATTTTTTGTTCTAGAAAGTATGTTACATTCTCTTCATTGAATTTATAAGCATATAACAATTTTTTAAAGAGTATTTAATCATTAATTAAATACTTAGTTTAGATTTAATTATTTAGTATTTGAGGTGGACCTTTTAAAAGAAATTATGAAATGAAGTACTGTACAGACTTTTTGCCACTCACAAGGAAAAACACACTTGCTAGAACAAAACATGTAGAAAAAAATGTCTTTAACCACCCTTACCTGTACTCCCTGTTTGAGGTTTCATTCTGCTCCATCCCCTGGTTACCTCACACACTCAGATAGGGGTGGGTAAAGCTTCCCACCTGAAAGGGAGGAATTTCAATTTTGTCAAGAAAAATGCCTTTAAAATCTGATACAGAAAAAATATACCACCATAGCAACAATATACATTAAAATAAAAAACCACGTTTAACTTTTAAAGGACATTGTGCGTGTGAGTATGATAGTAAAAAAAATACTATCAGAGTAAACTTGCTCTATTTGATTTACGAGATCAATCGCTTGATCCCTTTAATTTGATACATAATGTTTTTTTTTTTACAATCATTGAGTCATTCAGTCCCACTTCCTAACAAAATGAACTGACTTTATTTTTTATCTGGTTACCACTGACAAAATTTTCACAGAAACTTTTTGTTCTGGAGTTATTGAATAACATAATTGGAGACAGTAGTTCTTCGCTGAAATTAAAAACTGACTTTATTTTTTATCTGGTTACCACTGACAAAATTTTCAACTTTGCAAGTTAACAAAAAAAAACATTAAATTATGTTATTGATTTGTGACAATTATCAGTTTCAGATTCGTTCTCAGCACATGAAATCACATTTTAAGAATATTTCTAACTTAAATAATTTGAACATAGGTGGTTCTCATAGAAAAAAAATTATGTAGGAAAGAGAGAGAGTGAGTGAGTGAGAGAGAGAGAGAGAGAGAGAGAGAGAGAGAGAGAGAGAGAGAGAGAGAGAGAGAGAGAGAGAGAGAGAGAGTCCAGATCTGGGTACCTGCACCCTCCAAGCAAAATTCCTTGGGAAACTTCGAGGAAGTTAAACCTGTCAAAAACCGATTTTAGATCTAGATTCCAGATCTAGACGACTTGATCATGATATTTAGATTAGTACCGTTGTTACGTTGCTAGATTTGCATTCTACTTCAAGATTCGAGCTTTTTTTTTCTTTCAAACGCAGATAAAAATATACAGATGAGTAAAAATTTACGTGTTCCTATAGAAAGATTGTTACAACTTACTTATAAAGCTGGATCTAGTTCAAGATCTAGAAATACAAATCATACAACGCGTGAGGTAGTTGTCAGGAGTGAAACGAAACGAAAAGTGTAACTCCTAAGCTATTTCTGAAGGAAGTGATTTGTATGGATTTGTATTCCCTTGGAGCTAAAAATAACCTAGTCTGTTTTCCTTTCCCCCTAAGCTATTTCAGAAGGAAGTGATTTGTATGGGAGTGTATTCCCTTGGAGCTAAAAATAACCTAGTCTGTTTTCCTCTCTCTCTCTCTCTCTCTCTCTCTCTCTCTCTCTCTCTCTCTCTCTCTCTCTCTCTCTCTCTCTCTCTCTCTCTCCCCCCCCCTTTTTTTTTAAATTCTATTCACAGAAACTTTTTGTTCTGGAGTTATTGAATAACATAATTGGAGACCGTAGTTCTTCGCTGAAATTAAAAACTTCAGTAACAATATGGGTTTTAGAGCAAAGCTGCAAAAGGTAAAGTTAGTCAATATCAAACAAGAAATGAAAAGGATAAAAATTAATATTCTAGGCATAGGCGAAGTCAGATGGCAAAGTGAATAAAGGCTTTCGTCAGGAACGCTTGAAATACAGGTATTGTAATCAGGAGATAAAAATAATGAGGGAGGGTGGCTATTGTGCTGGACCAAAAAAAAAAAAAAGGGGGGGGGGGGGAAGACCGTCAAAGGATGTTGGCCGCTATCAGATCGTGGTTTATTTTTAAAGATCGCAGGAAAACCATTCGACCTTAAAATCTTTCAAATATACGCATCAAAATTACTAGTTATGATGATGATGATATAAAAAAGTTTTAAGAAGATCTGAAACAAAAAAACGCACAATGCAGGCTGCAGCACCCTATGGTCATCATGGACGATTTTAATGCAAAAGAGGGAGAGGGAAAAGTAGACTGGGCATCAGAAACTCGCGAGGAGAGAAACTACCCGATTAGTGCCACACCAACAACCTTTCTATCGGAAACACAATCATGTTTTCAGCAACCAACAAGAAGGAAATGGACAAGGAAAATCCCAGCAGAATGAGGGAAGTAGAAACCAGATCAGTGACCGACCAGGCATGAAACGTATTACACTCGTTTTGCTTGCTTCAAATTTCCTCATAACTTAACTGTGTCATTAAATTTCATTTTAAAAGGTTGAAAGCCGTGACATTTGTAATGAAAACATTCCTTATTAGGTACCTAAAACTTTTCAATAAAAAGCATTTATGTTATATTTAGGCGATTCTTTATATATATATATATATATATATATATATATATATATATATATATATATATATATATATAGAGAGAGAGAGAGAGAGAGAGAGAGAGAGAGAGATTTGGGTGTCTCAATCCTTATAAGTGATGTCAGTAATTTAATTTCAATGTTAACCAATCACTGAGCAGAATTCTCGTCTCTTCCCTTTGAAAGTCTTAAAATTTTATTCCAACTTATTACCTAATATTTTTTTAAACAAAAATCTTTCTTGATGATATCATTGGATTAGATTGTTCTTCTTCTTTCTTTCTTTCTTTTTTTTTTTTTTAAGAAGAAAGAAACTTTGGAAATAATATCAAGTTACGATGACTAGGCATAAACTAATTAAAAATATATAGTTTCTGTCTGTACAAACCTTTTTCTTGTTATCTCTATAGCGATAGCTCTATCCAAGTTCTTTTTCTCTGATTATCGGCCTTCTTCTTTCGTGCTCTTTCAAAGTAATTTCTCACTCTTATATCCGTCTATTTTTCACTCTTTCTCTCCCTCCCCCTTGGATTTTAGAGATAATTTTGGGAGGGGGGCTATAAATTGGACTTTACTCTTTTCTTACTACACCGCTTCAAGCTCGATGTAATGATTGTGTGGTCTCGCTCGGGTTTTAAGGTACATTGTGTATTACCTCCCTTCATGTAACTCATGCATATATTCAATGTGATGAATATATATTTATTTTTTTTGTGTCGAAAGTATCACTCAGTCTCGTGACTAAGTGGCTACGAGTGTGTTCTATATTCTTACAAAGAGAAACTTGGTGTGTGAAGAAAGAGAACTGATTGAGGGAGAAAAAGCAGCAACACCACCACCACTACCACCGCCACTACTAACAACAACAACAACAACAAAATCAATAGCAACAACAAGAACAAGAACAAGAACAACAACAACAACAACAACAACAACAATGACAACAACAACAAGAACAAAAACAACAACAACAACAACAACAACAAAAACATAAAGAGCTTGACCGAGGAAGAAAGCTACATTAAGTTCAAATGTAAAAAGAATATGAATCTGAAACATGGTCTGCAACGCATGTTGTAGTATCCAAGATGCTTCAAACTTGTTTAAGAAGAAATTAAAAAAAAAGAATTAAATTGGTGCATAAAACTAATTAGCTGCGCGCTTGTAGAAAGGACTTCAGATTGGACATAAATATCTTAATAAAGATAAAAAAAAGAAAAAAAAACGTAGATGGATAACAATTACCCATAGAAAACTTTTATAACATCACACACCAGAATTTTGGTTATTAAAATATCTAAACCATTGTAATAATTTTTTATTCAAAGGTGAAAAAATTCGACGTTTAAGAAACACATGTTTCAAAGATCACCATTGTAATAAAAATTTTAAAGGTATTATCACTTTATAGAATTTACTATCCTTGTTTAAGAGTTAAATATTACATTGTGGTTTCCATTAAAGGAAAAAAGAAACACAGAAATAAAGTAAACAAACAAAATGAAGAACTTTTTGAAAAACAAACAAACAAAATAAAAACAAATTCGTTTCAATTTCTATGGGGAAACTGCTTGACTGTTAAAAAAGAGTTTCATTCTTTACGTATGAAAATTTCATGTGCTGAAAAAAACAGACTTAACAATCAAACAAAAACATACAAAAAAAAAAAAAAAACAAAACAAAAAAACACCTACAGATTTGTAACTTTAAAAGGATCTTTTCCGTCAAAACAACAAATTGCTCTAGTGTCATTTCCTTTTATGCAGGTCATTTGTAAAAGAAATCTTCGAAAAAATTTATCTACGTCGATCAATTATAATCTTCGTCTTTCACCGACACATTTGGCCGCAAACTTTCCGATAATCAAGCAGTAAAACTTAAACACATGTGAAACCTGGGTGGAATACTGATGTGTTAACAAAGCCCATAGGCCCTCCGCTTAGCGAAGCCGCTTTTATAATGTTCAAACTGTGCTCTGAAACATCAGTAAAAATCACAGATGTTCTAATTTTAGAATACCTTTGATAAAAATAGACCAAAAATAACCTTTGAGCAAAAAGTTATAAATTTGGTGCTAAATGGCCTATGATTAGATCGGCCCACCAAAAACTTTTAGATTTAGAAGATTAGTCAAATGAGCTGTTATATAATTATGTTCAAATCAGTCCTCCTAGAATGGCTTGATTTCGTATATTAACATTTTATTGAAAAGCAGGTACCGGTATATGCGTTTTTATGTTGACACCCATTTGCGAAACGAGTAAATACGTGTCCTACTAACCAAATTCTATTCTGATTAAATTATAAATGCATGACTTGTGTAAGATTTCTCATTGATGAGCTGCACTTTCCGTAAAGGAAACATCCCCAACTGCAGATTTAACGAGTAGGCCGATTTGCATAAAACATTAGGGCAGGTTAAGACATGCGCATTCGAATTTCTGGCAATTAGCGAGTGACTAACACACTTCCTACCAAGGTAGCCTAAGGAGTTAAGACCGACTTGAGAGACTGTAAAACAGGATGCGCGGTGGACTGTATAAAACGAAAAAGAAGTAATGGCAATCTTTAGATTTCTGTTAATGTAACATTTAAGGATAATGTTGGGAGCGGAGACTCCCATAAATGTCGAGACACCAAGGACACCAAGAGCTTTGAATACGTCTCTTGTGAATAAAAAAAAAAAGTAGGAGACTAAGCTTTTGAATAAGTCTATTCATATATGGGTCAGGCGTAAAAAATTGGTCACGAAGGAGAAAATAAAAAAGACGATAACCTGTGCGCTCAAAAACGAATTTCCAAGACTGCAAATTTAGCATAAAAGTTTTTTTGACGTTCACTTCCGCAATGCCTTTCACTTGATTCTAAGATATTTCCGGTCAAGATCCCGATGGTTGTAAGGTCAGGATAGTACATTAAAAGATTTACTCTAGTAAATGAAGAATTTCAAGTACCAAAACTGCCGTAAGCAGAGTTTTAGAGTGGGAACAAATTTGAAAACACATCACGCTATAAGTCACTTAGGCAACGCTGGTCTATGCAAGAATGCAAGAAAACGGAGACTTTAGTTGGCTGAGAAAAAATGCGACATCTCGATTGTATAGAAAAATCAACCGCAAACTAGATCTAGCTCGAAACCGACCAATAAGACGAAAGACGTTGAAACATAATAATTGATGGAATGGACAGGGATCGAACCTGCACCTCGATACGGCACCCATAGCCGTGCCGAGACAAGATCAGGCACTTAACCACTGAGCCATCCACATCTGCAAAAATAAATGCTTCAGGAACAATGACCTTACATGCTGGCTTGAGTAGACTCAGAAGTTGAATCGCTAAGAACGATCAAGTCCATATTTTTACAGGACATAAACAAACTAGCCTCTAGCTGATCTTATAAAGATGCACATTTTACTCAAAGGCATAATTTTAAAATAGAAATAAAGAAGGTAGTCAAACAACGTTTAAGGCTGAGACAGAAGGAGTTAGCCCTAAGGATCTTAAGATGCGAGTGATTGTAAATAAAGAGCCTCTCGATTGGTCTCTGTCAGACATTTACCACCATAGGGTATCAATAAGGACATACCGTATGGGTCACTCCTGTTATGTAGGCTGGCTTAATCTAGTCTTCTTAATAATAATAATAAAAAAACACGCTAGCATGAATAGTGTTACAGACTTAGAAATGGAGAAAGGTGCTTGCATAAGAGCAAGAGACTTTGAATTTTAATCTGTGGAGAGATAAAAATATGGTCGTCACCAGCCGTCTCATTCTAATTCATGATTTCTCCTTGCGTTTCAAAGAAGTTGGAACTTCTTGTGTTTGAATCTCACATAACAATTATGCAAGCAGTTAATCCTTTCCTGAAACCACGACAGATGCCGTTAAAAAGTCTACAACACATTGAAATCGCCGTATAAGAACTTTTAAAATATGATCATTCACCAGCTGCTGCTGCTGCTTATTCTTATGCTGCTGCTGCTGCTGCTGTAGTAGTAGTAGTAGTAGTAGTAGTAGAAGTAGTAGTAGTAGTAGTAGTAGTAGTAGTAGTAGTAGTAGTAGTAGTAGTAGTGGTGCTGGTGCTGGTAGTAGTAGTAGTAGTGGTGGTGCTGGTAGTAGTAGCAGCAGCAGCAGTAAAAGTAACAACAGCAGCAGCAGCAGCAGCAGCAGCAGTAGTAGTAGTAGTAGTAGTAGTAGTAGTAGTAGTAGTAGTAGTAGTAGTAGTAGTAGTAATAGTAGTAATAGTAGTGGTGGTGGTGGTGGTGGTAGTAGTAGTAGCAGCAGCAGCAGTAAAATTAACAACAACAGCAGCAGCAGCAGCAGTAGTAGTAATAGTAAAAGTAGTAGTAGTTGTAGTAGTAGTAGTAGTAGTAGTAGCAGCAGCAGCAGCAGCAGCAGCAGCAGCAGCAGTAGTAGTAGTAGTAGTAGTAGTAGTAGTAGTAGTAGTAGTAGTAGTAGTAGTAGTAGTAGTAGTAGTAGTAGTAGTAGTAGTAGTAGTAGTAGTAGTAATGATGACGCTAGAAGTAATGTTATCATTCTTATGCTGGTAATTGTTCTTGGATAGTATGTTCAATTTGTCATTATTAAAAGTTACGTTTATCTCTCTTCATATACCTTTTTCACCATCTTTGCTTAGAGATATATACTGAACGCTTTCCTAAAGTCACCGTCTTTTTTTTCCGTCCAAGACATTGTGACACTCATTATGAAAACTGCCTTAATCGACCACTACAGGTTGTGAACATGACACAGTGTCAAAAGATTCGGCGTAACCCAAAGTAAGAAACCCCAACCAATCCTTTCTGGCCAAACACCGAAAAAGGTCGATCTGATTTTTACCCTGAGGCATCACTGATTAGAACACTAAAAACTGAGAGCGACTGGCATTTACAAGAATTATCGCCCACTTATGCTGGCCAACCCTCATTTGCCTAATGACGTCTACGCTATCCAATGTGTAAAGCCCATTGTATCTAATGGACCCGGAGAAATTTAGGAGATGCTGAGGTCCTTTTTTGGAGAGGCCCTGGGAGGAGGAGCACGCGTTTCGGCCAGGGTGTGCACTTGAACCATCGGAAAGTTTTGTAGAGAAAAAGGCGCTGTCTGGCTTTAAAGTTGAAGTTTTAATTACTGATTCAGACATGGATATTTGATAACCCGGAAGAGCAGTAGTTATGGAATTTCAATCATAAAACTTGATTTCTAAGTTTGACCAGATTATAGTAAGTTTTAATTATTTTTTTTTTTAATTCTGTAACTTTCTTGCTCAATATCTGCGCGGATTTTTTCAGAATATTATTTTTATTTTATAACATTTCATGATTGCTAATGATTAACTGTGCCTTGCGTGTTTTTACTTGCATTTAAGTGCCAATTGTAATGTTTATGTGTCATCGATAGTTTTAGAGACACACACTAAGACAGTTCGTGCAACTTAGGGAAACTATTGGAACCGATTTAACAACAAAACATACTGAGGAAAAAAAAAATAAATTGAAAGGCAGGATGAGTTTTTGAAAGAAGTTTCTATAACTATATCCTTCGTTTTGTAATTTTCCGCCCGTAAAGCGTATTTCAATCGTGCTTGTAAGGTATGTTTTTGTTTTATTTTCTTTTAATCTGTGGAAAGTAGAAAGAACAAACAAAGCCTGATCAAATGATTCGCAGAAACGATACAAATTAATGTCTCTTCTCCTAGCAACACAGATTATACCATTTAAAACTGCTGTCCCTAAAGACAAGCTTGTGTACGTTTTAAAATCTACCCGTGGTATTAAAGTGGTAAATAAGCTGTTTTAGCTCTGTGGAAAATAATGTTTAATCGGATTATAAAAAGAATTGAGATGAAACAATTAAGGCAGCACCCATTTGAGGTAAAAGAAAAACTTGACAGGTCAGCACAGAGTCTCAAACAGTTAAGAGATTAATATGAGAGAGGCTAATAACCCTTAATAAAGTGAAAAAAGTGGAAAAAACAAACAAACAAACAAAAACAAACAATCAAAACTGTTAAATAAATGTTACTTACAAGTTCATTCCTTGACACAAACATTAAAATCATCTGGCTGTACGTCAGTTTGCATCTTTGCAGAAATATATTTCTAATTTTATAGCAAGGTTTTTTTCTTCATAATTTTGAACATTCTTCGGTTACCTTTTTAATTTTTTTAAATTTATCTTTTTTTTTCTTTTGCTTTGTTTCAGGAAGCACTGATTAGTTGGTATCATCTGAGTTGAAACTATCAAATTTGGCATCATCTAGTGACAGACCATCAAGGATGACTCCAATCTTCCTCACTCTATGTGCATTGCTCTCTTTTGCAACACCCGCTGTACAGCTTGCTTACTCTGGCTCTGAGAGGATTACAAGTAAAACATATCATGTATCAAATGCTTCTAATTTACAGTTCACCAATGCCAAAAACGCGCACCCCTCTATCAAACTTGCAAGCGAAGATGACATCAGGGCAAACATGCCACAGATTCTTCGACAAAACTCGGACTTTGCCCGCGCCTTTACAAAACGTTTCCCAAGTCCGCGCGACATGGCCATGTTTCTAGCAGACGTGGCGAAGAAACCGAGGTCTGGGCTGAGCAACAAATGCGCAATAGACGTCATTAATGGTTTCATGGCGCTGGAGAAATGGGAGACCTGGGCCTTGCGCAGTGAGTAGAATTAGTCCCCTTTCCTCATGCTTGATTCACTTTTTTTTTCTTTCCTTTTCTTTTATTTTTTTTTAGCTCTGATATAGCAGCCCTATATTCCCCTTTTCTTCGGCTTCCCATAGTCATCTTAATTGGGGGTACAAAAAAAAAAATTCTGCCGAACTTGAGGATATGCAGAATTTCTGCAAGTTAAAGAAATAAATATTAATAAGAAATTCGACAAGGTAACACATTTCATTACACTTGAACTTATTTTCTCACATATAAATAATTTTAAAATTTGACCTAGCTTACCCTTGCTTAAAAAAATATTGAAGAACAAAACTTTGAAGATCCAGTTTCTGTCATGAAATGGTATCATTTAGACTGTTTGTAACTGAAACGTCTTTGCGCCATAACTTTCAAAAGTTTTGTTCAGTTATTCATCACCTTAGGTAAACCTATCTTCAAGCGAAAGAATTATTCTGCAACCTTTTATTCAAATTACCAATGAAACATAAATCAATCACTGAATCTATCTCTCCCGAACCTCTCTCCCTCTTTTACCTTCCATGATCACAGTGTTAGACTCCTGGGGTAGGCCAGGGCCTGGAATCATGTCACTCTATCCAGTGTTCCGAGGAGTTTACGATCAATGCCAGAACGTACGGGCACGCAAGCCTCCACACATGACACAAGCAAAAGACCGTTATGGAGAGAAATCCAACACGAAAGAGCCGCCAACTTATGAGAAATCAGAAGAAGCTCATGCGCAAGGGCAAAGCAGCGCAACCCAAACCGATGGGCAGAATGCTTACGTCAGCAAGATGGCCGCCTTTGGCGCCAGCAAGAAAACCCACGGCCAAATACACAGGAATATCTCAAGTCCCGTAAGTCCACACGGCGGTCATTCTAAGCATACTTTCCTGGAGGTGGTCAACTATCTGGATAAATACTTCAACCCAAAAGACAAGGACTTCAATTATGAGCCTGCATATAGAGGGAAGTACTGCAGAGTAGGCGTCAGTTCCTACGCTATTCCTATGAATATCAACGTTGTGGTAAGTTTTCCTTCATTTCATTTATATTGGTCGTAGGAATAATTTATGTTGCCTCCTATTCTGGCAAACAGCTATTTCTATATTATATTTCCCGATCTTCTTAAAAGTTCATTATAAAGCTAAGAATTCCCGCAAAGAGTGCCGGAAGGTGGATTGGCTTGCGGAATTTCTTATTGTTTTTACTAACATGATAATGATCATTATTATTATGCGTTTATAGGTTACATAAAGACATTGCGATTTTACAAGATAAGCTAACTATGCTTATGAGAAAAGCAGATAAAAACTACGCTACAAAATACTTTTGCCACAAAGTCATTTATATCGATGACTATTTTGGTTTAGCTTCGCTTTTTCATAACTGTAACATTCATGGCATTTATAAGCTCAGCACATTCAACGAAGATCTTCAGATGACAGAAAATTGAATTTCGGGAAAAAAAACGCATAAAATCTCAAAAGGATTGCTGTGAAGAATTTGTCTTTATCTCATCTTCAAACACAAAAACTCGTTGCAGCAATCACTGGGAATTCCAAAACTAGATCTGTAGATTAAAAGCCTCAACTTAAAATTTTATTTTCTCATACTTGAATTTTTATTAAGTTCATGGTATGAAATGAAGTAAATTATAACGGTTTTTACAAGTTAAGAAATTCCCTAGTTTGGAAAACAATTTGCTTTATAGCGTACTACTCAAATGATGTATTCAGCAATACCACTGTATCTATTTAAAAGAACGTTTTATTTTAACAGCAGCGTTATGTAAAGCGTGCAGGACTAGTGTCCTAGCTTTTATGGCTATTTAAAGGCCATTCTTTATCATCATCATCATCATCATCATCATCATCATCATCATCATCATCATCATCATCATCATCATCATCATCATCATCATCATCATTATTATTATTATTATTATTATTATTATTATTATTATTATTATTATTATTATTATTATTATTATTATTATTATTATTATTATTATTATTATTATTATTATTATTATTATTATTATTATTATTATTATTATTATTATTATTATTATTATTTTTGTTGTTGTTGCACCTATCATCATTATAACATTTATAATAACAATAACAATGGTCATTATCATCATCATCATCATCATCATCATCATCATCATCATCATCATCATCATCATCATCATCATCATCATCATCATCATCATCATCATCATTATCATGATCACCATCATGTATATTGTATTTATCATTATTATTATTATTATTATTATTATTATTATTATTATTATTATTATTATTATTATTATTATTATTATTATTATTATTATTATTATTATTATTATTATTATTTTATTATTATTATTTTTGTTGTTGTTGTTGTTTTGCGTTGTACCTATCATCATCACTTACATTTATAATATCAATAACAATGGTCATTATCATCATCATCATCATCATCATCATCATCAACGTCATCATCTACAGTATCATCAACTTCATCATCAGTAGAGTTTTTATTCAAACAGTCCTTTTAGCTGTCTCCCAATATCGGCGTGGATTAGATGCTGCAACTAAAAGAAAAGAGGATATTGTTAGAAGTGTAGAAAACTGCTTACGTGAAGCCTAAAATAAAGTAATAAGAAGTTCTACAATAATTAAACTGAGGAAGAGAGAGACAAAAGAAAGAGAGAGAGAGAGAGAGAGAGAGAGAGAGAGAGAGAGAGAGAGAGAGAGAGAGAGAGAGAGAGAGAGAGAGAGAGAGAGATAGAGAGAGAGAGAGAGAGAGAGAGAGAGAGAGAGAGAGAGAGAGAGAGAGAGAGAGAGAGGGAGGGAGGGAAGAGATATTAGACAGTTATTGAAGGTGAAATAAACTTTACACACATGCAGTTATTTATTATATTACTTTCCCCAATACCATGATGTTCCCCACTCTTTTCATTTTATCTTTTCCCTCTGTTTATCAAAATCTACAAGTCGTTTAATGGGCCTGTCAACTTGTAAGAATTCTATTACAAACACTTTTTGTGTATATCATGCCTGCATCCATATTCGTACTGGCAGTTACACGATTTCTTGAAACTTATTCTTCATGAAAGAACGGGGAAGTTCAATGTTACCTGTAACTCTCTAAAGCTGTCTGAACACGTGCAGTAAATTATGAGGCGAATGTAACGTGAGGAATGACTGTGGCGCGTCCAAGGGAGATAATTGATCCTACTGAGCGCGGTAGATCTGTCGACTTAAGATTCCAATGCTGCAATTGCATGAGGATGTAATTTTTTTCTTATCTTATCTTACACCTTGAAACATAAGCTGTGCCGTACTTTTTCAGTCTATTCTCAAAGAGATTGGCGTATCTTATTTTTTACCTTGTGTTGTGTTGTTTTAATATTTTTTTTCCTCAATGTGGTTTATCGTATCTTATCTTCCACCCTAACTTATAAACTGTGAGGTATCGTTTCAGTCCTTTCTCAAAGAGATTCACGTATCTTATCTTAGACTCTAAAGTATACGCTGTGTTTTATTATATCAGCATACTCTCAAAATGATCTACCGTATCTTATCTTACACTCTAAAGTATAAACTGTGTTGTACTTTTTAAGTCTATTATCAGAGTGGTTTATCTCATCTTATCTTATCTTACACCCTATAGTATAATCTATGCTGTACTGTTTGAGTCTATTCTCAAAGTGGTTTATCTTATCTTATCTTATCTTATCTTACACCATAAAGCATAAACTGTTCCTTACTATTTCAGTGTATCCTCAATGTGGTTTCTGTTATTTTATCTTACACCCTAAAGCATAAACTGTGCCTTACTATTTCAGTGTATCCTCAATGTGGTTTCTGTTATTTTATCTTACACCCTAAAGCATAAACTGTGCCTTACTATTTCAGTCTATCCTCAACGTGGTTTATGTTATTTTATTTTACGCCGTTTAAGTATAAAATATGTTGCATTTTTTCAGCCTATTCTCAAAGTGATCCACGTATCTTGTATAAGCTGTGTTGTATTCTTCAGTCTATTCTCAAACTGGTTTATCTTATCTTCACTTACACCCTGAAGTATAAGCTGTGTTGTTTTATAACAGCATACTCTCAAAGTGATCTACCGTATCTTGTCTTGCACCGTAAAGTATAAACTGTGTTGTACCTTTTTTCAGCCTATTCTCAAAGTCTATCTCGGAATCAGTTACGAGGTTTGCGTGCCTGATTCATGCTCCACTCAAGATGTTGACATTCTCGCCAACCAGAGTATGTGTTCATACAGTTTCCTTTACAAAATTGATGTATTTATAACTTTATTAAAGCATCCTGAAGTTTTCATTCTTACAACTTTTTTCATGCCTTTTCTCAAGCTTATCCGTTACAAAAATTTCGAATAAAAAGAATTTTTCTGCACTATGAAAGATCGCTTACCGAATGTAAATCATCATAACATTAAAAAGTTACGAATGAATTCATTTGCCATAAAAATATAACAAATATGTTATTGGTTTAGCCTTTTTTCTCTCTCTCCAAAGCAATTAAGACCACCAACCAGTCAATGAGTCCCCCAACATATAATTCATAAACCAATCAATCTTTATGTTTTGAACTCTTTTTTCTCTCGGCAGCGGTCATGGCCATGGTGTTCCAGTCCAACCTGGCCCAGTTTGAGGTGGAGAAGACAACCTGTGTGGAGGATGTACCGTGGGAGCCGAAAAGCATCGGTATCGTGTGAGTACACGAATGGGTTGGTGGGATACTCTCCCGCATGTTCTGTGGCAACCGAAAATAATTTAATTAAGAGATATATCTAGGGCCATGCCTAGACCTATATAAAGTTGCATTACTATAGGTACGTAAAGCAGCAAAGCTCGAAATGTATCCACTCACTAAATGTCATTTACTGTACAGCCAGTATGCCTATGTACCAGATTTTATATAAATACATTATTATATTTTCATCCGACATAATATTAATGATAACTATACCTACCAGCTTTACTTTTATTTTTATAAGGAATCAACAGTTCAATCTTCTACCTGCTATACTTAATCTTTTCCCCCACGAAACTCATTTCTGCATTTTTCACCCTAGGGTCTTCATAACAGTATGCCTGATAGGAATTGCATGCTGCACCGTTTACGATTTGATCTACATCCAGAGGCCCATCTGGAAGTTACACAGGCTCAAGGAGGAATTTATTGCTAAACGTGAGCACACTTCAAACACTTTATTTTGTTCAGAGACTTTATATTATAATCTGGTAAATGCATGGAAAATTAACAGTAAGCTCTAGCAAAACAACACGTGATCTTTATCGCTGTCAAAATACCTCTCTATCGAGGCGATCTATTTTTTCGACCTATCTTTTTATTTACCTCTCCACCTACCCATATATCTATCTATAGATTCATACGTCTATCTATCTATTTACTTATCAATCTCTCTATCTATCTTTCTCTCTTTCTATCTATCTGTCTATCTATGTTATAAAGAAAATCTTAATAAATATCCGGCCTATGCCATGACTCTGGATTCTGAGCTCCTGCTGCGACTGTAATAACGAGTGACGATGGACGAGTAGCCAATCAAAGTTGACATTCGAGTATTAGAAAAGCTCTATGAGAAAGCAATGGGACATCTTTTTCCAACGGTTTTATGATGTAATTTATCCGAAATATGAAATTTCTACTCTGAACAAAAAGTGCACTTTTTTTCCCCTAATGTGTATGGCTTCATTTTTAGGTTAATATCCTGTGCAATCTTTGCCCGTCACTCATATAAAAAATCAATTGTGTGAAAATTTTTGTGACAAAAAACCTCTTTCACTTCACTTCACTTATTTCCTAAAATACAGAAATCTTTAGGCAATGAAGATAGATGGCAAACAAATTTTTTCCATCTGCCTTGATTTCAGTTTTACTAAAAATATTAGGTTCGTCATCGTAAGTTCTGAAGATCTCGTTATGTATCTATGCTAAATCAGTTTACATTTCTTTCGCAGATGTTTAGAGATTTTTATAGGACCCTTTTGTTTTTCATTTTCAAATTTGTAATTTTAGCCCTGTATAAGATGTCTAAAAGTCTTCAAAAACATCTTTTTTTGGTACCGGTAGCTTGTTTCTTTGGCTTTATCTCTGCAACAGTAATCCATTTATATCAAACATAAATATTTATTAACCTAACTTTTGCCACCTGCAACATTTTTCAGGCGAGATGCTTCTAAAGTCGACAGAAGCCATGTCGTATGACACCAACGATCACATGATCAACGGAAGTGTTGTTCTGAATGGGGATGACAGGGAGAGATTATTACACACTTCCGGCGGAAGTAATGGGACAACAGGAAATGGAACTGCAGATTTGTCTTTAGAAGACATTCTATTCCAAGAGCAAGAATTAAGTATGTGAATACTGTTTAAAAAATTCATGAAATGGAAACGAGAAAAAAAAAAAGGAAATAGAAGCCGCATTACTAGCAATGTTTTACATCTCATTTTACTCAACGTTGAGAATGCAACAAGAATGCATTACATTGTAAGCAAACACAATACACAACCAAGATCAACGTTTTGAATTAAATTTAAAACCTTTTAAATATATCATATGCCAGCTTTCTTATGCTACGTTTCAGACTTATACTTGCAGCTCGTAATTAACAACAAACTCTATCCTCAAAGAACACAGCATACAACTTTCATGTCAATTCAGGTACATAATTATGTCTGGGGCATTATAAGACGTTATGTTAACGTGCCGTGGCGGAAAATGGTGTATCCCTAACAGCAAATATTAATACTTCATTGCATTTGATCTCAGTTTCCTCGTTTGTTTTTTTTTTTTTTCCTAGGGAAATGTCACAATTCATCGAATACTTTTATTATTATTATCATTATTATTATTATTATTATTATTATTGTTATTATTATTATTATTATTATTATCATTCTTCTTCTTCTTCTTCTTCTTCTTCTTCTTAATATTATTATTATTATTATTATTATTATTATTATTATTATTATTATTATTATTATTATTATTATTATTATTATTATTATTATTATTATTATTATTATTGTTATTATTATTATTATTATTATTATTATTATTATTATTATTATTATTATTATTATTATTATTATTATTATTATTATTATTATTATTATTATTATTATTATTATTATTATTATTATTATTATTATTAAATCCGGATCCAATTTTCCAGGCGTGTTTTCCAAGGCTCTCCAGTTTTTCTCAATCTACACGAACGGAACCAAGATTTTGCGGACTCAACTCCAGGAGAAAACGTTGGCCTGTGTGCACGGTATCAGATTCCTTAGCATGTGTTGGATAGTATTGGGCCACACCCTACTGGTCGCCCTTGTGGATACAGGTGAGGTCATAAGAGAGGGGGTAATTCCCATCGGTACGGGATTGAGGAAGTAAGTTTAAAAAAGAAAAAAAAGGAAAAAAGTTTTTAATGAAGAAAATGGGAGTTATTCTTTTGTGTGGAGTTGGCAAAAATTCCTAAAAAAATCATAAACCTTAAAGCTGAACAAGGACAAAAAATATGGCTGGAATATTGTAAAATTGCAAAAGCAGCATATAAAAAAACGAAAGACAATATATGTATTTCACTTAATTTTAAGAGAAATAAAAACAGAGGAAATAAATTGGACAAATAATGAGAAGAGAAAGGTACACTGCAGATCTAGTCGCAGATGAGAAATTCAAATATTATGCACGAATACATAGGAGAAAGTTTTGTATAATAGAATCGCTTTATGCAGAGAACAATGAAAGAATTATCTAACCAAGAAATACAAATTGTTCAATACGTCGTGATAGAGTCAGACAGACAGACAGACAGACAAATAGACAGAAAGACAGACAGAAAAAGAAAGAGAGGAAAAGAGAGATACGAAGAAAACGATTAAAAAATTAATGACTTTTTTTTCTCTCTGGATAGATAACATCCTGGAATTCATATTTGTGTACAGACAAAAACTTCTCTTCATGATACTTGCAAACGGCTTCCTGTGTGTAGATACATTCTTTGTTCTCAGGTAAGTGAAAATATTTTGCGAGCTTCACACATTTTTCGGTCTTTGAACGAGCACTTATACGCAGAACCTTTGTCCGTGTCAGGATCCAGCTGAGTACAAAAAGTAATTTTTCCCGGGGGAATCTTTGAATGTGTGTTAGAACAGCTGCCTTGAAAGTTGTCTTAGCCGTTTGTCGGATGTTCAAACCACGCTTGTATAATGAACCAGAATCCACGTCATGACATAAGTTATATCAAATTAAATCTCATCGCTGTGATTATTTTCTTTTTCCTCTTTCTATTCACTTTCACTTCCTCGTTCTACTTCAATAAGAAATAAATTCAAAAGAATAAAAAAAATACCTGCGAAAGTGAGAAATTTTCATGGTAATGTTAAGAGTGACAGGCATATTTTAGTCACTTTTAGTATAATTGTGTATGCGCATATAACCGTTTCTGCGTTTCTCTCTTTTGTCCACTTTCAATTTAATTTTAAACACGTCTTTTATCTCTCATTCTCTTCCTTTTTCCATCTGACTCTCTGTCTCTCTCGTTCGTTCCCTCTCCGTAATCTCCCCACCCGCTCTCTCTCTCTCTCTCTCTCTCTCTCTCTCTCTCTCTCTCTCTCTCTCTCTCTCTCTCTCTCTCTCTCTCGTCCCTCTCTATTTTCATTTAATCCTTTCATTCTCTGCATCTCGCCCCCTCTTAAAAGTGTATTTCCCATGGTTCTTTTTATACAAGTTATGTTTCTAACTTTTTTTTTTTTGTCGTTTTCTTTTAATCTGGCCGTTAGTAAAAACTATTTCGATATAATGAAACTTAATATACACAATGTTATAGTATATATATATATATATATATATATATATATATATATATATATATATATATATATATATATTTATATAACTGACAACGAACATTTCAATGCTTTTCTTGATTTTCGTATTTTCCAGCAGTTGAACTCTTTTTACTTAATGAACTTTCAAGAAAACCGCACTTCCTTTAATACAGATGTGTATTTTATCATTATATCCACAGTGGTATCTTGGTAGGCTATGTCTTTATACAGGTCGTGGAGAATGAGACCAGAATAAAATACCTCGTGTATGTTCTACATAGGTTTATAAGGTAAGACTCGTCTTGAAACAACATTTAAGAAAACAATTTTATTCTCTAATCATATGGCATTGTTAATGGAGGCAACTTTTTGTATTTTTTGGCATTAGAGAGCTCATTTATAACTTAAAGTTATGAAAGGAAAATGCAGGCATGGTTTATTTAACAATCCTCTAATAAAGCCTATTTACTACTTTTAAACAGTTCAAAATTTATCTTAACTCAACCGCAAGAGAGTGTGCGTCATGGCATTATAAGTATGTAGTGGCTTAAAACAATCTGATACGACGTCAGTTGTTGTCAGTGTACCTCGCTAGTTGATACAACATTTCGGTATGATAAGGGACGATAAATCTTAACCGCCACAGTCCCAGATTGATCCAAACCACCCTTGAAGTCATAAGTTTTTCCTCTCCTAATCATGACGTATGCATGTATGTGAAGCATTAAGATCAATTAACATAGACAGGAGCACCTTGTACCATATATCGACTCCCATTGACAAATTTGAATCGATAGTCGAAACTCGGTAATTTTAGCGGTAAAAGTAGTAACAATAACAGCAATAACAACAATAACTAGATCAACACCAACACCACCACCACCACCAACAACAACAACAACAACAACAACAACAACAACAAGATCACCACCACCACCACAACCTCCAACAACAAGATCAACACCACCACCACCACCACCACCATCACCAACAACAAGATCAACACCACCACTACCACCACCACCAACAACAACAAGATCAACACCACCATCATCAACAACAACAGCAACAACAACAACAACAACAACAACAACAACAACAACAACAACAACAACAACAATAATAACTAAAAAAAACCGGAAAAAATCTGAAACTACAATAACAGCAACAAAATACTTATTAAAAAAAAACCCAACAACAACAGCAACAGTAACTTATTAACAATACATGTTTTATAAAAAAAAAATCTTTTTTTTTTTTAATTAACCCTTTCAAATTATTCCCGGTTTCTTCCCCTTTGCCCTTCCAAGACTATCTCCCGCCCTGATCGTGTTTGGCGCCATCTACATCTGCCTGTGGCCGCAGCTAGGCACTGGTCCAAACTACCCAGCAAAAGCTCCGGATGAGGATATGTGTAGGGAGAACTGGGCCTACACGTTGTTCTACATCAACAACTTCCTGCCTATGGACAAGTTGGTGAGTTTCTTCCGTATTGGTCTCTGAAACTGAAACCCCCTACAATTGTTGAGATTTTTAAGTCCCCAGTATTTTAGGCTGATTAGACTGAGCTCCCAACCATTAGATAGCCAGTCAGGATTCGAACACAGGTGCTCAATGCTGGCAGCTGAGCGCTTTACTGGTTGAGCTTTTTGGTTCCCCATTGCTGGTTTTAAATAAGTTTATTTGCTTATTCTCTGAGCCAGGTTTATGGAGCTACAACTGGCCAAGGTTGACTTTAGAATATTTTGTTTACTTTTATAATCGTATTCATCAAATTTTTCCCCTTCTTGGATTGAGACTATTTTTGTAAACGCTACTGCCTGTCTGCTTGAGAATCCTGATGGTAAGTTGTATTTTCAAATTTGACATTGTTTCCTCCGCAACACGTTTTACCCTTTTGAATCTTTTATGTTAAGTGCAGTAGCCTTTATACATTAAGTATTTTTGTGTCCCTACATCTAGTAGAATTTTTTTAAATTGTGCAATCTTTTCCTTTTATCTGCTTCCTTTTTGTGATCACTTGACGAGATTGTTTATTAATGTAATTGTCACAGAGTTTTTATAGTGAAGGGATGTATTAACTCCTCTTATTTGCAGTGCCTCATGTGGACGTGGTACCTCTCGTGCGACTACCAGTTTTACCTCATCTGTCCGGTGTTTATGGTTCCACTTTGCCTGTAAGTTCAAGAGGTTTTTACTCCTTATTTCATTCATACTATATATAAAAAAAGAAACAAGCACTGAAAATTTGGTATTTCTTTGCGAATGAAATATTCACATTAGTAGGACGATAAAACCTCATTATATTGATTCAATTCTACTATACTCAGTGCCATGCTACTGACTTTTTACGACGTCTATTTTTATATTCGAACAATTTGTAAAATGCCAGATAGTAATGACATGAGATCTGAAGTCACAGTGAATATACCCGCATTTTACACATGAGGAAAATCTGTAACATTTTTTCATTCTTTTTTATTTGATCAGTGGGTGGTACGTCAAAGTCTACGGTTAAAAAATAATATTGTTTGCTATGATCTTTTTTGTGAAGGAGCATAAGCATGTTTTCTTGGGCAGCAATGGAAGTAGTTAGAGCGATAGAAACATGACCTGACGGTAACTATTAAAAGAGTTTTAATAGATGCTTAAGAAATTGTTTGCGTATCGTAGCCCATGAAAAAAACATTGGCTTCAGATCGTCGGAAATTGATTATACGTTTAATAATAATGGCCCTGACTCGTTATATTCGGTGGTCTATACTATCATTCTGACACAATTTTGTTAAGATTTATAGACACTATTATTAGATAAAGATAATTAAACGGTCTGATTAAAAGTTTCAAACTTTATTCGGCGTCCTCAGAGGTTACAGGAAAACTGGCGTGTTTATGGCGCTAAGTCTGGCTATGGGAACTATTATCACCAGCGGAGTGATATCTTACGAAAACAACATGGCGGAAATTGTTCCGCAGTTCATCTCAGATGGAGGGAAAATATCGTGAGTTGGCACTGATATTGAATTTTTCTTGCTAAGGGTGTTCTTCAATGATATCAAACCAATTTTCTTTTTACTTGAATGATCCTTAGTAGCTGCAGAATCATAAATTTCAGCTTTCGCAAAAAATAATGGTGCATTTTCATTGTCCAAAATGATGACTTTTAAAGTATTTCTAGACTTTTTTCCAGAAGACCAAGTTATTTGTCTTTGCTTTGTTCATTGTTTCATTTCCTTTTTTTTAACCATAAATTAAAGCCGCGTCCATATATTTTTCTAATTTGGGGAGGGGTGGGGGAGAACGTATGTTTCCTGTAATGTGTATAACAGACGTACGATATCAAGAGCAACTGTTTCAACATTGCTTGTAACCTAAATAAATGAATTGATTCATCTATTTATCCGTTTCAACTTATCGTCTCTTCTATTTGCCAACCACAGAGACCCCCGAGTCTACTACAACTACTTCTACCAACGGCCGTACTGCAGGATGGGGCCGTATATTGTCGGACTCCTGCTCGGTTACTTCTTTAACCAGACTGGCCTTCAGATCAAAATATCGCGGGTAATGGGAAATGATAACTGGTATACAAAAGATAGCAAAAAACGGTTTGCTTGTAAAGTGAAATCCTTTGTACATGTTTGCTGCTTTCTTGAGGTGACACACGTTAAACCTGTTTTATCAAATCTGAGCTGTGTAGACCAAATTTTACAGGAGTAAAGGTTATAATAAGTAATGGATCCTTTTTCTATGCATACGGTCCTCTGTAGCACTTTTGACGAGGTAGATCTCATATTTGTTTGCTGTAACCCCGCAACTTATGTCTTTATTATTTGTTTTAAAGTATTTGGAAGCAAATATCTCTTATAATGCAGACATTTTGTATGACTGTTGTTGTTTTTTTTATATCAAATATTACTTACTTACTGCCCTTTTTGCCGTAGGCAATTAGGGCAGCTATATCAAATATGTCACCCTACTTTTACCTTCCACCCGTGCACCCGTTGCAGCCTGTAGTGCTAGTCGGCTGGACCATGAGCACAGCGGTTGCCCTGACTGTCCTGTTCGCTCCCTATGACAGTTTCTCCCAGACGAGGATCTGGCACGACTGGGAGTGCGCCCTCTACAACGCCTTCAAACACACAGCATTCGGCATGTCCGTGGGATGGGTGATTCTCGCCTGCGTCTCAGGAAACGGAAGTAAGTTCTCGCCTGCGTCTCAGGAAACGGAAGTAAGTTCTCGCCTGCGTCTCAGGAAACGGAAGTAAGTTCTCGCCTGCGTCTCGGGAAACGGAAGTAAGTTCTCGCCTGCGTCTCGGGGAACGGAAGTAAGTTCTCGCCTGCGTCTCAGGAAACGGAAGTAAGTTCTCGCCTGCGTCTCAGGAAACGGAAGTAAGTTCTCGCCTGCGTCTCAGGAAACGGAAGTAAGTTCTCGCCTGCGTCTCAGGAAACGGAAGTAAGTTCTCGCCTGCGTCTCAGGAAACGGAAGTAAGTTCTCGCCTGCGTCTCAAGAAACGGAAGTAAGTTCTCGCCTGCGTCTCAGGAAACGGAAGTAAGTTCTCGCCTGCGTCTAAAGAAAACACAAGTAAGTTCTCGTCTGCATCTCAAGAAACGGAAGTAAGTTCTCGCCTGCGGCTCAGGAAACGGAAGTAAGTTCTCGCCTGCGTCTAAAGAAAACACAAGTAAGTTCTCGTCTGCATCTCAAGAAACGGAAGTAAGTTCTCGCCTGCGTTTCAGGAAACGCAAGTAAGTTCTCGCCTGCGTCTCGGGAAACGGAAGTAAGTTTCAGTTTGGTGGCTTGGGCGGTAGAATGCTTGATGGTTAGATCTAGCTGTGGACTTTTCCAAAAAACTTCAACAAAGGATTTTATAACACTTTAGATCTTTCTCGAACAACAAGCTAAAAAAAATTATTTATACAAAGCATTGCATGAAGAAAGTATTAAATCCAATACTTTCTTTGACAATAAAATTGCATACCCCCTCTCTCTCTCTCTCTCTCTCTCTCTCTCTCTCTCTCTCTCTCTCTCTCTCTCTCTCTCTCTCTCTCTCTCTCTCTTTCGCCCTTTTTCCTCTCTGTCTTTCTCTCTATCTTTATCTGTCTGTCTGTCTGTCCGTCCATCTCTGACTGTCTGTCTATCTGTCTCTCTTTTCTCTCTCTCTCTCTCTCTCTCTCTCTCTCTCTCTCTCTCTCTCTCTCTCTCTCTCTCTCTTTCTCTCTTTCTTTCTCTCCAAAGATATTGAGGGTTTTAACTTGAACATTGCCTTCACTTCTCTCGCCCAGGCTTTGTTAACAAATTTCTGTCGTGGAAGGCGTTCATCCCCTTCAGCCGCATCAGCTACTGTACCTACCTGGTGCACCCGGCCGTCCTGTACCTGTTCCACTACAGCCTGAAGGGCGTCCTCTGGCTCAACATGTGGGCTGTGGTGAGTAGTTCGGCGGGGATTTGGGCCGCTGTTAACAGATGCGGATGTACTTTACGATGCACCGTAGCCCACGCAAAAAAAAGCATTGGCTTTTAAGGTCGTCGGAAAGTGATTTCCGTTTAATAATGCGGCCCTTGGTTGGCAAGGATGAGATTTTTCTATAGGGTACACGCCCGAAAAACTTTATTCCGTGTCTATACCGTGCACGTGATTGTATATTAAATAACTCCCATTTATCACTGAGCTTGTAATATTACAATGTTGCAAAGTTATGCTCCTTGTCAATAAGATTTTAAACTTCTTTCCGTGTCTATACCGTGCACGTGATCGTATATTAAATAACTCCCATTTATCACTGAGTTTGTTTTGTAATATTACAATTTTGCAAAGTTATGCTCCTTGTCAATAAGATTTTAAATTGCATAAGCGCTCTGAGCTAATTTTTTGTAGGGAGAGCGCTCTATGTCTTTTTTCTCTTTTTTTTTTTTTTCTTTTTTTTCTTTTTCTTCTTCTTCTTCTTCTTCTTCTTCTTCTTCTTCTTCTTCTTCTTCTTCTTCTTCTTCTTCTTCTTCTTCTTCTTCTTCTTCTTCTTCTTCTTCTTCTTCTTCTTCGTCTTCTTCTTCTTCTTCTTCTTTTTTTTTCTTTTTCTTCTTCTTCTCCTCTTCCTCCTCCTCCTCCTCCTCCTCCTCCTCCTCCTCCTCCTTCTTCTTCTTCTTCTTCTTCTTCTTCTTCTTCTTCTTCTTCTTCTTCTTCTTCTTCTTCTTCTTCTTCTTCTTCTTCTTCTTCTTCTTCTTATTATTCTTCTTCTTATTATTATTATTATTATTATTATTATTATTATTATTATTATTATTATTATTATTATTATTATTATTATTATTATTATTATTATTATTATTATTATTAATATTATCATTATTATGGTTGCTGTTGCTTTTGTTGTAGTTGTTGTTGTTGTTGTTGTTATTATTATTATTATTACTATTATTATTATTATTATTACTTTTGATGATTGTTGTATAACAAATCCTTTTTCTCCAACCTCTTCTCCCTCCCCCCACCCTTATTTCCCCCTCCCATTGAACAGATCGTCCACTTCCTCGGAGTCCTCTTCATCTCCATCGTTCTCGGCTTCTTCCTCTCCCTTTTCGTGGAATCACCAGCAATTCAACTAGAGAAAGCCATTCTACGCAGCCTGGGCTACTACTGACCTCCGTATCGGAAATGTATGCCAACTGAAATATTAAAAGAATACTAGGTTTTTCCCCCGGTTGCCCTGGTCTAAAAAAATATCAAATAGAAAACTCGCATCAATTTTCATAGTTTGTTCCTGACTTATATAAAGCATGTTTGAGCCTTGGGCTGGCTTTCTATTATTAAATACATCAAAAACAGTTTTTTTTTTTCTGGCAATGACTTTGTCTTAGACTGCAGAGTTCACTTAAAAGACTGTAAAGCTACACTGATGGCATATTACTACATTTGTTACCACCAAGTCTTAAGCAGACTGATTTCACAACTTAAACATAAAAGAGCTGTAGTATTATTTATAAAGACTGTAATTTTATGATCAATACGCCACGTATAATTTTCACTACGAACTTCTGCATAGCTATGCGACTTTTGGAACTTTTGAAATTTCCACAGAAAGCATGTAAAAATAAAATGGGGGGGGAGGGTTACCGGAAAGCATAAATTAATTTTTTTTCATGTAGCAATTGAGTCAACAAACTTGACTTTACTTAATCATAAATATACCTTTTTGATTTTGTAATACTGTCAAGGGCAAGCAACTGGATATACGAGGTTAGTACTCTCAGTTTGTTTCAATGTTTACCCTGCGTCACGACATACGCGTTTATACCACCTTTACCTCGAATTAGTTTTTGACTTCTTCTGAGAATTTTTCTTTTGTTGACTTACGAGATGTGCAGTACAATATGGCCTCGGATCACGTGAGTGTTCCCAACTCCTGTCAGTATCCGTGAAGGAATCGGTCGGGTGTGTTGATTCATGCACAAAAAGGAGAAACAAGTCATGACGTCACTTTCTCTTAGCAACACTTAGTTACTGTGCCTCAAAATCGACAACCAACGCTATAATTGTTAGAAGCATACTTAAAGGACTTAGGACAGTGTTGCATTAATTACCTCTATCAGGATGCAAGCAAAACTCACGACTTACTGTAAATTTTAAACGGGATAAGATGAGACTAAAAGCCCTATGCTTATTTTATTGATTAGAACAAGAAGTGACATCATGAATGTTGGTCATTCTATAAACAGTCTCTCTACGTTCGTTAATGGTCATAAGGGAAAGTTTTTTTTTCCGTTGCCTGCCTCTAAATACTGGGATATCGAGGGAACGTAATGAAATAATTCAGGTATATTTTTAAAAAAAAAGTCTTTTCTCGTTTACAAATTTTGTTTGCAAACATAATTATCTATAATGGATTGAAACTTTTGAAATTGTGTATTAATATGCGGAGCCTATTACTCATATAGAGCTTTACATTTTTTTTCTGGAAGCCATTAGATTACTCAGCTTTTTGATTCATGAATTTAAATTAAAAAATAAAAATTGATTTGTAAGCCTTGCGTTTCCTTTTTTTTCCTCAGGATATTTACATGTTGATTTGAGTGTAACACTTGGTGTGTTGAGTCTTATGTTGATATTATCAGTATCGTTTAATGTAAAATTGCATTGCTATAAATATTGAGTGCAGGAAAACAAAATAATGAAAATTATTGAGATAAATCTTTTGGTGACATCAAATTAAATCAAACTTAGTCATGATTACAACATTTAACGAAAAAAAAAATCAATTACACTGTTCCACCATGTGCTACCTATATGATGAAACAATAAAAGTTCCCGTTTTTCACAGTTTGCAATACATCATGGATGAGTATTAACCAAATCGTGGCATCTTAAATATATATATATATATATATATATATACAACATACTCTAGCAACTGTTCTTTTTCCGAGACTGAATTTGCCACATTATTTTCATACTTCGCTTGGATCTTTTTTAATCGTCAGAAACGGTCTTTAATCTTCTATATCCAAATGGTCACGATGTCCTGACACGGCGGTCATAACTATAGATATAACACACTCCTGCAATTGTTTATCTTTCGAGACTGAAATTGACACATTATTTTCATACTTTGCTTGAATCTTTTGTATTCGTCAGAAACGGTCTCTAATCTTCTATATCCAAATGGTCACGATGTCCTGACACGGCGGTCGTAACTATAAACATAACACACTCCAGCAATTGTTTATCTTTCGAGACTGAAATTGACACATTATTTCCATACTTTGCTTGAATCTTTTGTAACCGTAAGAAATGATCTTTGAATAGTTATTTTTTTTTCCTCTTCTAATCCGAATAGTGGTCATGTCCTGACATAGCAGTCTTAACATTTGCATAATTATGCCACATGCATCATGGCCGCCGTTATTCAATCATTTCACGCTTTCCACAATCTTCGCCTGAAATCGTTTAAAAGAAAAACATTTTGCCAGAATTACTTCAAAAAAGAACTGAAAAAAAAAACGTTCGCAAATGTATACTTACTTTAATTATACTTTTTCTTCAATTTTCACAAATTAAAAGATACCAGAGTTTCATAAGTTGTTGCGTGTGACAAATTACGACAGATATTTTTCTGTTTTCTTGCTTCATTTGTCCACGATATTAAGAGTAGGTTGGAGATATTAGCAAAACTTAAACGTGATTTTATCGGAGCTTGATCGAGATTTGAAAATAAAAAAGATAGGTTGAAAAAAACAAACTAAAAAGGAGTTTCGTACTAGATATTTAGCGATGAGTAAATAGTACCTTTGTACACTTGACTATACATAATTCACTGAAAAAAATAAAGAGTCGGCTGTATTTGGTCTTTTGAGTTTCACTCTCTGTAAACGGTTAATCTATTTTTGTGTAAATAAAGGAGAAATCGACGTAAACGAGAGTTAGTAGGACATGTTGTCCTCGTCCTCAGATAGCGTTTAAAGCTCTATTGAAATAACTGCTTTGAAATGACCAAAACAATTTTTTTAAAATAAAACTAGAAGGTAAAGAACGCGGTTCAAAGTTCTCACATAAGAAAAAATAAAGGATCGTGTCACACAGTTAACCAAAGAGGCCTGAGATAAGTATGTGCCGATAGCTTTCACTGAAAGATAACTTTAAAATGTCAATGCTAACTTAAACTTTGCAAAGACCGAAGTTTGCTTCCAATATCATGTTGCTTTGCGCCGCGACTGTAATGGTAGAACTCCCCGCACACCGTTGGAGTGCATGCAGCAATTTGAGAGCAAGAGTGTGGCGTATTTGCCGGTTAAAACCAATCCAGGAGGAGGTCGGGCTTTATTGACTTTGATCCGCTGCTTGTTTGTTTGATTGTTTGTTGTTTACGGCCCACAGCTGCAGGGTGATCTCAGGCCTCTAGGCAGTAGGCATATTAACTAACCCCATCCCTCGTCTGTCAGGGCGACAGCTGCAGGGTGATCTCAGGCCTCTAGGCAGTAGGCATATTAACTAACTCCATCCCTCGTCTGTCAGGGCGACAGCTGCAGGGTGATCTCAGGCCTCTAGGCAGTAGGCATATTAACTAACTCCATCCCTCGTCTGTCAGGGCGACAGCTGCAGGGTGATCTCAGGCCTCTAGGCAGTAGGCATATTAACTGTCTTACCATCGTTGTGGAGCTCGAACTCCCAGAAGGAAATTCCTACCGATATCATGGCAGACGCTCTCCTCTCTCTCTCTCTCTCTCTCTCTCTCTCTCTCTCTCTCTCTCTCTCTCTCTCTCTCTCTCTCTCTCTCTCTCTCTCTCTTTCTCTCTCTCTTTCTCTGTGTGTCTCTCTCATCTCTCTCTCTCTCTCTTTCTCTGTGTGTGTCTCTCTCATCTCTCTCTACTTTCTCTCTCTCTCTCTCTCTCTCTCTCTCTTTCTCTCTCTCTCTCTCTCTGTCTCTTACCATCGTTGTGGAGCTCGAACCCCCAGAAGGAGGTTCATGCCGATATCATGGCAGACGCTCTCCTCTCTCTCTCTCTCTCTCTCTCTCTCTCTCTCTCTCTCTCTCTCTCTCTCTCTCTCTCTCTCTCTTTCTCTCTCTCTTTCTCTGTGTGTCTCTCTCATCTCTCTCTCTCTCTCTCTCTCTCTCTCTCTCTCTCTCTCTCTCTTTCTCTGTGTGTGTCTCTCTCATCTCTCTCTACTTTCTCTCTCTCTCTCTCTCTCTCTCTTTCTCTGTGTGTGTCTCTCTCATCTCTCTCTCTCTCTCTCTCTCTCTCTCTCTCTCTCTCTCTCTCTCTCTCTCTCTCTCTCTCTTTCTCTGTGTGTGTCTCTCTCTCTCTCTCTCTCTCTCTCTCTCTCTCTTTCTCTGTGTGTGTCTCTCTCATCTCTCTCTACTTTCTCTCTCTCTCTCTCTCTCTCTCTCTCTCTCTCTTTCTCTGTGTGTGTCTCTCTCATCTCTCTCTACTTTCTCTCTCTCTCTCTCTCTCTCTTTCTCTGTGTGTGTCTCTCTCATCTCTCTCTCTTTCTCTCATATTGTTCTCAACGACCATTTCCCCATTCACGTCTACCTAGTACTATCTCTGGCACACATACGATGTAAATCTTTTATTAGAGTCAATGTATACAAATTTACTGTATTTTTTTTGCTTTATTAATTCAATATGAAGGATTGTTGTTAACAACCACTTTGACGACTACATATGGCTCTAATTCGCTTCACCATTGTTTTCCTCTGAAATTTTGAAAGACGCAGACATGTTATAATTGTATTTTCTATTAAATGACTATTTTATTCTGTAGGTCTAAAGTGTTAAGTTAATCAAGTTACTTTTGAAATACTTAATACGCTTTGAACAAAATGATATCATTAACCAATTTAAAAAAAAACAAAAAACAAATAGCCCTGTGTTTTTTTTTTGTTTTTTTTTTGTGTTTTTTTTTTTGTTTGCTTTTTTTAAATAAGACTCATCTATCAGAGCTGATCATGAATTCAAAGAGTGATTCTTATCACCAGGATTCATTTGCCATCGTGGACATTTTATCCTAGAATAACAAAACTAAACTGCGTTGTTCCAACTCTTCCTAGCACTCGACCTGTCAGAAATGACATGACCGCAAACTCCTCAACAAGATCGATATAAGTATTTTGAGCTTTCCGACGCCTCACTGGCTCAGAACTAGCTCTATCTGCTCCGACCTCTACCCCCGTCGCATCATATACAAATTTACATAAGCACATACGATTTATTATCATTAGTATCATTTTAATTTCCTGGAACGAACGACAGAAGTAGAGGGAGATAATTACCATGAAATACTGGCATCGAATTGATAACTTGCCAACCTGTCATCCGATTAGAATAATTGTAAAATCTTGAGTAAAGTGAATTATATTTAAATATTTATTATAATGCGTCGGTTGTTTTAGTTAACATAAACAAAGATGGGACATCATAAAGTACTGGGTACTAAAAACGCAGTCAAAACAAAAGTAACGACAGATGGAAGGGTAGGGTGTTTTATGACTATAATACGATTAAATATTAAATCTGTAAAATGGTGACAGAACAAACAAATTATAATAGTAGGCGGGTGCCGGAAGAACAAGTCTATCGGCCGACCTGGCATGTTACAATCAACCTCCATAATGATAACCTAGCAGCATCTTTCCGCATTTTTTTCACACTATAAATCAACAAAAGGCCTCGATACGTGAATCTGAACGACATCGATAGATTGTTTTTCTTTAAAAGATCTCCCTATTTAGAAGTCAAAATCCAGAACCTATATATATATATATCCAGCTTATGGTCCAAAGAGAGACCTCACAAAGAAGAGTCGTACCCTGCCTGCTGATAACATCACCAGTACGGTGCCGCGATAAACGGAAAGTAAAAAAATATGGTCGTCTGACTGTTTTGTTGTGGAACTCATTTTTCTTATTTCATCGCTAGGATAAATTTTTTATAAGTACATTCCATCAAAGCTTATAATCCAGATTTATTCACAGCCTGATATAGACGCTATTTTTTTTTAATAGTGATACTCACAATAAAATTATATTGCCTTACAATTTAGCCCTGTCGTCACTTATCTAGGTACCAAGATGAAAAAAAAAAACTGCTGACTTCATGTTTATTGATACTCTTGGGTTATTGGAGTCAATAAAACAAGCACATTCCGATTTTATTGTGCTTAAATCTTGATTTGAGCGTACCTTTTTTTTATGAAATTCAATCTTTTTATTCATGATCCGTTTACTTTCTCAACAACTGAACAAGTTCAGGCTTGCTTCTGGATCGAACATGGATTCTTCAGTTACATAAAGTGGAAAAAGAGCCTAAAGCAATGAAATTATGACATGTTATACAGCTTGCACCTGAAAAAGGTTGAATTCGAAATTTCATGGCTGTAAAGTTGCTGGAATCATTTCAGCCGAAAATTGGAGTTCCTGAAACAAGCTTTTCTTAGGATCAACTTCTCCTGGAAGTAAAAAGAAAAGTTTTTTAATCAGTTGCTTTAATCAAAACAATATTGAGATTACCGTTTATGGTTTACAGCACTTGTAAAAATACTTAATTAATCAAATCGAGGAAATAAATAGTGTGTAATCATTCACATAACGTGATGAAATTGATGTTTTCCTTTAATAAATAAATGCTAAAAAAAATTCGCAAAGTATATCACACACACACACACACACATATATATATATATATATATATATATTGTGTGTGTGTGTATATATATATATATATATATGTATATATATATATATATATATATATATATATATATATATACACATCATAAAAATAAACACCTCAGTACCTTATCAGTGTTGTTAACTATTGATGCTTAAATATAGATATGAAGAATAATATTTACCTCTAACGTTGATGGAATTCAACCTAAAAATTCATGAAATCACTCAACAATTTTGGAAAATGTTGAGGTCATGATAGTCTTTTGCCTGTTTAGACGACAATGACATGTCATTTAGTACTTTAACCAGTGGGCAAAATTATCAGTTGTATTATCTTATTTCTACTGTACAGGCAATAGTTGACGCTTTGACCTCAGAGAGTACTTTTGGATAAAAGGGTCCTTTCAAAGATACCAGTACTAGATTTAAGCTTCACCCAAGAGCAGACTTGTTCACTTTCATGTTGTATACATATAGAGTAAAAGGAAATATAATAATATGAGAGGCAGAGGCTGTTTATAAATCTTTATTATCCCTTAAGGGTTTTTCCAGGTCTCTTCTTAAGACGCAACACCGTCATGGAGGCCAGCTTTCTGGTTCTCCTCACACTCGTATCGGTAGCGATCACTGGTAAGTCAGATAACTCTAAAAATCTCTAAATAACAACTACTGCCAGCCGTTTAGGTACCAGTTTTCGTGAAAGCTATAATTATCTTTCATGGCGAGTAAGATACGACAGTCTTTTTTTATCCTGCCTTATATCTTCTGTCTTATAATCATAATTGTGTCTGTAGTCTATCCTCAAATTATACGACTTACCCTAGTTGCCTCAGACTACAGATTTGTAGGCGGCAAGGCTAGTCATTCAGACAATCTCACTAATCTGCAATGGCCTTGTTTCCTTGCAAGGACCTGCTGTTACAGGCACGTTAGGGTCCTCTCCGACTAAATGATAATATTCTAATTCAGGCAATTTTTCTTACCAGCATTTTGTGGTTTATGAAATTAAAGTAGGACCAGAAATCTTATTGCGGGTGTAGTCTAAGAGAGAAAATGTATTTTACAGAGACAATGAATGTGCGAGGAACTGGTCGCTGCGCTAGATACTGCTCTCTCACGAGCAAAATGATTTACTCACCCGGATCGACGTACGCTTACGACTACAGCTCAGAGTTCTTAACCAGCATGGTTGGCACTTCAGGAGACGTGGCTAGACTGCTGTTATCACTGACAGCGGAAATAGAAGGTTCCAGTCCCTGCGACATGACGCTCAAACTTACAAACACTCGTCTTTTTCATTCAGACGCTACCGGAAGTCTCAAGGCTGCGGACAGGTGAGTTATCGGCCCTTAGTTTCCAAGAACAAGAGATGGACAGAGAGATGTTTCACTGAAATAAAAGATTTGGGAAAAGCCGAGGCTTTATGGCGCCGTGTGCAGTCAGCAGTTTCCTTTTATTTTTTTTTAAAGGCGGGGAGTAAAACGTTTTCACTAAATCAAATTTGAGATTATTTTTTTTCCATAAATGAATCTCAGCTTCGGATTCTAAACCATTGCATAAGCGATTGTTTAAAAAATTTAATTCACAATAATTATATCTTTTTCCTAATGAATGCACTGGATTATGTAGGAATTTTTAAAGATATATGATCAGACTAGATCTAGATTAGCTACAATGAAAGAGGATTTCACGGAGCTGTAATTTTGAATTTATGTATCCTTTTAGTGAATCTCTCTCTCTCTCTCTCTCTCTCTCTCTCTCTCTCTCTCTCTCTCTCTCTCTCTTTCTCTCCTCCTCTTTCTCTGTCTCTGTCTCGTTCTCTCTCTGCCTCAGTCTCTTTCTCTCTACGCATTTCGAGCAACGCGACTGGTTCTATGTCTTAATATATATATATATATATATATATATATATATTACATGTGTGTGCGTCCTTCACCATGATCTTGCATAATTATGTCGACCGCTATGCCATGATAATGCTCTATAATTAGACAAATTTATTTTATTTCATTTTATTTTTTTTTTTAATTAAGAAATCGTGGACACTGCCTCACTTCTCCCTGTTTCTTCATAACTATTTTCTTTTTAATTTGCAATGAGGAGGGCAGGGGAGAGCGGCGTGTGGTAGTTCTCATCAGGTAAATAAAAACACTGGTCATTCCAACGTTAGAACACAATGGCCTCTGACGTTTGAAATTTGGATGGTACTATTTACAACTTCTTCCTCAGCCGTCAACCAATCCCGCAGCAATCTACACCCCCGTTAGGCCAGAACCCGTTATTGCTTAGCTGACAGCTCAAAAGATAGACACAATCAAGTTGTCATTCTGTTTCTACACAAGTTCTTTTGTTTTGGTCTTTTTAACAATATCGAAATTGTTGGTGAATTATGATAGCCAATATAAAGATCGTCCATAATTCTCTTTTCTTGTTTGTTTGTTAATGGTAAGATAACAAAAGACTTTTAACGAGGCACATGTAGATCTAATACTTTGGGGCAAAAAAAATCTCATAACTATTTCATTTGACGACGAAGTTCCATTTTAAAACTATAAAAACTTAAAAAAATAAAGTAAAAAAAAAATTTAAATTTGGTGAAATCTCAGATATTTCTGCGGCGGAGATATCAGTCATTGGACCAGCAAGAGGTTCCGATATGACCGAAGCTTGACCCGGCGAGGGGCGTCGCTAAATTTTCACTGAGCAGCTCACGAGGTCGTCTAAAGTTTGAGTATTTGTCACTGTGATAGACAGAACGATAAAGATACGAGGATGATAGGAGTGAGAGAAGGAGGGATACATCTAGTTTCGTCTCTCGGCCTCTTCCTCAAGATCAGCGAGTTGTGAATTTTAAAACAGTGTTGAGACAGCTTAGAGTGAAGACGTAGCACAACAGCTGAGCATAAAGATCTAGATCTAGATGTTGGCTTATCTTTCTTCAAATTTTAAGGAAAAAGTGAAATAAATATGTGTGTGCATATATATAAATGTATATATAAGAAGAACGATTTAGTGAAAAAGAAAAAAAGGACATGCAAACAGGAAAGTAGTTTATGAATCCTGGAATAAAATAGGAAAAGATATGAACATTGAAGGTAAAATTTATTTCATTCTTTTTTAAACATTTTCCTCTCTCTCTCTCTCTCTCTCTCTCTCTCTCTCTCTCTCTCTCTCTCTCTCTCTCTCTCTCTCTCTCTCTCTCTCTCTTCTCTTTTTTCCATCTCACATTCACACACTCTTTTTTCTCCTCTTTTTCTCATCTCCGTAACGCCTGCCTCGCCCTATCTTTCTATATGACTTTGTATCCATATCTCTCTCTCTGTCTCTCTGTTTCTGTTTCTGTCTCTCTGTCTCTGTCTCTCTGTCTGTCTGCCTCTCTCTCTCTCTCTCTCTCTCTCTCTCTCTCTCTCTCTCTCTCTCTCTCTCTCTCTCTCTCTCTCTCTCTCTCTCTCTCTCTCTCTCTCTCTCTCTCTCTCTCTCACTGACTGCCTCTAATGTTTCATGTTTAATGTGCAAATGATTGTATGTATTAGTATGTTTAAAATTATGTTTGTTTTTTTTTTAATCCTCTCGTCTCTTTTTAACCTTTTTTGGTATTGTATTTCTATCTGCTTAAGCGTATCTATCTGTTAGTTTGTATAGCAATATCAATATCTTTTTATTTGTGGCTGCCTGTCTCACTGTGTCTCTATTTCACACACACTTTCACTCTATAGAGTCTATAGAGAGAAGCTGATAGTGGGGGGGGGGGGGGGGGGGTAGTTGGTCTATCTCTGGAGGATGCCGATAGATGTCCGGAAGGTCTAGGTCTAGATGTTTCTGATCTAGGTCAGTGGTTGGTTTAAGTCTAGAGAGTGATGACATGTCAAGAGGTGTTGATAGTTGGTTTGTTGGTCCAGGTTTAGAGAATCCTGATTGGTAGGTGACTGGTCCGAATTTAGTGCGTGCTGATATGTGGGTGTTGGTCCAACCTCAGATAATGCTGATATGTGTATTGTTAGTCTATGATTAATAATAATATGGTAACGTAATTGGGTAGTTTGTCATGGTCTCAAGTAGTGATAGGAATGAGGTTTAGTCGACAAGGGGCGAGGAGATTGGTTCAACTGTCAAGGGTTTTAAATGGGTGCGGCAAGAGTGGACAGCTCTAGGTTTCAAAGATTTTGACAAGGACATTTTTGGGCGTCGTGTGGTTGAAAAAACACACCTCTTTAATAATGGGGAAAATTACCCTACCCGTGAAACTCCACAAATTTCCGCAAAGAAGCTCTGTGCGAAATCGTTCATCATGTATGGGGCAAAATCATAATTCACGTATAAAGCAGAGGCAGGAATGTTAATATCAGTAGTAGTAACAGATACAGTATTAGTAATATTGAAAATAGTAGTAGTAGTAGTAGTAGTAGTAGTAGTAGTAGTAGTAGTAGTAGTAGTAGTAGTAGTAGTAGTAGTAGTAGTAGTAGTAGTAGTAGTAGTAGTCGTAGTCGTAGTCGTAGTAGTAGTAGTAGTAGTAGTAGTCGTAGTAGTCGTAGTAGTCGTAGTAGTCGTCGTCGTCGTAGTAGTAGTAGTAGTAGTAGTAGTAGTAGTAGTAGTAGTAGTAGTAGTAGTAGTAGCAGCGGCACCAGAAGTAGAAGTAGTAGTAGTACTAGCAGCGGCAGCAATCGCAGCAGCAGCAGCAGTAGTAGTAGTAGTAGTAGTAGTAGTAGTAGTAGTAGTAGTAGTAGTAGTTGTAGTAGTAGTAGTAGTGACAGTAGTAGTAGTAGCAGCGGCACCAGAAGTAGCAGTAGTAGTAGTACTAGCAGCGGCAGCAATCGCAGCAGCAGTAGTAGTAGTAGTAGTAGTAGTAGTAGTAGTAGTAGTAGTAGTAGTAGTAGTTGTTGTTGTTGTTGTTGTTGTTGTTGTTGTTGTTGTTGTTGTTGTAGTAGTAGTAATAGAAGTGGTAGTGGTACAAAAGTGCTAAAAAGGAGCAGCAGTAGTTGTAACAGTAGCAGTAGCGGGAATAGCAGCATAGCTCGCAGTAATCAGCGGTGGTAGTAGCATTAAAAGTGATATCAGAAGGGGAAAATCGAGAAAGATAATTGTAGCCAATAATGATGCTAGAAGTATCAAAATTTGTTCGTTATTACGGAAGTATTGTAAACTAAAGTTTCAATAATTTTTTCAGGGAAGAAATCTTTCGCAGAGGCTTGGAAAATTCTCCAGTCGGATTTTCCTTCCAAAACGGTTTGATTGAGCATGTCTGCCTTGCAACTGATGAGGAACCATGGGTATCGAACATAAAGAAAGGAATATTATCTGCGTTTCAAAACAGCATGGATGATATGAGTATAGACCAGAATGTCACAGAGGTAAGCCTGCAAATATTATTTTATTTTTACAGCACCTATTGCCTTAAAAAAGTATTATGTGGGCTGTAACTATTACCTGCATTTGAACATGTATTCCTAAGTTTACTAAGATGTACAAAACCAGCAAGAGCTTTCTTGCTTATGAACTATTATCATGTTTCCTGCTCTTTTTGTAAATCAGAAATAACTTTTTGTCAAAAACTTTGCAGCCGTATTTAGTGTACAAATAGAAACAATTAACGTCTTTTTGGACAAATGCAGTTTAAAACCTATTGGCAGATGTAATTTTTAATCCTCAAAGATACACCAATCCCACTATCGCAAACCAAATCCTACATGGATGTGTTTAGTATGTTTAAGTTTCTCTACCAAAATCTAACACTAACTTTAATTTAGCCCAAGTCATTATACTTTTAGAACCCCATGGAGCAATGGCTTCTTCTACCAAGCGGTTCTGAACTGTAGAAAAGTAATCAAAAATTTTTTTCACGATAGGAAAAAAAATGGCTAGGGGTGACTGTTCTCTTTACATCTCAAAGATCTGAAAGAAAAATCCTGTTCACGCCACTGAGCGATCTGCCAAGGTATCGCGTTAAGAAATGCAAACAAAACTGTAAACAAATCTATGAAGTTATAGATTTGTTTCAAATCAGCTCATTGAGGAGTCTGATTAATAACTCGTCGAAAGATTTAAAGCATCCTAAACTTCAACTCTTCGTAATTTGTGAAAGAATAATTTATGTAAGAGATCCGCATAAGTCAAAAAGAAGTTTTACAAGGTGGTTTGCGGGTATGGACAGCTCAACCGCTAGGGCGTTGGGCTGACAATGAAAAGGTCCGTCGTTCGAATTTTGCACTGGGCTATCTGGTAAGAAATTAAAATCGAGTGATTGTGGAAGTTGCAGCCACACTGCACTTACTGCTCACCTCTGATGTAGAAAAGAATCTGTCACATTCCCTTGAGGTATGTCCCAGTTAATTCACTCAAATGCTAATCAGTTTGATCGCATACAAGATAAACTAAATTAAGAAAAAAAAAAGATGTGCTTTGATGGTAAGTAGTTGTTGGCTTTGGTCAGTTTTATACAAATTAATGCTTACGGTAACAAAATCAGAAGCATTTGTGAAATTTCATGGACGAATAGAAAGTGATGTTTTCAATTTTTTCCAAAAAAAAGAAATTTTTTTTTAATAAAATAAACTTGCCTTATATTTTTAGAGTATTCACTATTATCAATTAATTGAATTTAAAAGATAGTTATTATTGTAGTGCAATGTGGCTCTAAAAAGAGCTTCCATTGCACTTGTACTGTGGTTGTAAACAGAATTTCTTCTGTCCGGTGTATAGCATTTCAAAGTTTAAAAAAAAGCTTCTTATACAACATTTGTATTGTTTATTTCTTTATGTATGCTCAGCTTCAAAGAGATTGTATAGGTCATTTCTGAGTTTTAGCATTTTCATTTTTTTTTGTTTATTCCTAGCATGGCCGCCATTACCATAGCAACCAGTTATGCCTGTGCGGGTCTCAATACATTGTTTTCTCATTCAGATTCCTACTGCACATGTTCACTACGTATCAAGTCACTAGATGGCCTATTAAAGATTATAAGGGTTTTTGTAGTAGCACCTACCCTTAAATATGAGAAAATCTGCTCCTCATCAAGTACGTCATTCGTTCTTGTCATAACTTTCATTCTGACAAATTTCACTGCTACTGAGAATCGCTTTACGAACATATATTGAGAACTAGAGAGGATGCTTTGTGAAATTTCACTATGCAATGGATGCCATTTTCAAATACATAGCAAAATTTCTTTTAACCAGAACCGTTCATCAATTAAGCAACATGCGGTGTGCTAGCATTTGACACAAAATTGGCCTCATCCAGAGGGCGTTTTTTTTTTTATTTAAACCGAGAAATAAAACAAAATCAAAAATAAAACAAAGAGCAAATCCCAAAATTTAAGTATTAGATTACATTATTATGTCCGAAATACTTAACCCCGGGAAGCTATTCATATTAAAAAAACATAAATAAATGATACGCTTTTTAATTACATATGGCATTGATTGTCTTGCTATGATGTACAGTAACGAACAAAGAATAAATAATACTCTACTCGGCAGACTGATGTATCGGGTACTTGCAAGACTGAGTACAAGAGCCTCTATCGCGGCCCTGACAGCTACACGGTGAGGAAAACGAAAAACATCCTCAGCTGTACAGACCGCAACCACTACAACACCTTTGTACAGATGGTGCCATACTATGAACCCTCGGTAAATAAACCGTTATCGTTATTGTTCTCTTTCCTCTCATCAAAATGTAGCAGACCTCTTGTCTTTGTCTTTGAGTTTTTCTATGTCTCTTTCTGTCTATCCGTCTGCCCCTCTGTTTCTGGGTACGTTACATAAATGTAGAAAAAGATAAACATAAGCCCTACCATTTAATCATTAGGCGGTTCAGAATGATAGTATACCAAAAATGATGGAACACTAACCAAAATGTCTTTATTTAAAGACATTAACTTAAAAGTTTCGCAAAATTTATACCAACCTATGTGCAGTATAACGTAGACAGGCACTTAAGTATGTTTTTGAGACTATAAAGGGATACTTTGATACTGCATTGGGCGCCTCTATCCTTATGACGGACAAAAAAAAAAGAAATTTACTGCTATACATACAGCTTACATACTTGAGTCTCGTTCGTTAGCCCATGAGATTTAATGCAGAATCACATCATGGATAAAATGAAATAAATACATATGTAGTCATGTGCACATATGAACAATAATTAAAAAAAAACTAAAAAAAAACCATCACAATTTGCATCTCTTTTTTTTTCAACACAGGAGATCCAGTCGAATCCTATTATGAAAACGAGCCACGAATGTATACAGGTTGTCAAGAGAAGCGGAATACTCCACTCCACAACTTGCACAGAGAAGCATGTTCTGCGACCGTTCTCCAACGGGTAGAGCGGTTGGGCAACGGTCGTCCAGCAGAAGTTGTCTTTTAGAAACTCCAAAAGACGTCAGCTCTCAACACAAGGTAGCCGATCAGTCAATAGACCTGCTTTGCATAGCTGATAGGTCATTTCCCATTTTAAAACATCAATTTTTGGGCAAAAGGGTTTAAGCTTTGGCTCTCCCAGGGAGCTCTGCATGTATCCAGTGGAACATTAAGTCGCCCTGCGTGCCACATGCTACCTTAAAAAACTCCTCTGTTGTGAATTGGTTAGATGTCACTAGCCTGACTATATAGTACTGTTGCGTATAGTTATGATGGATGTTACTAGCTAGACTACAATAGTACTGTTGCATATAGAATGGATATTACTAGTGAGACTAAAAAGCTTACTGTTGCGTATAGGTTGGACGTACTATCCAGAATATATAGTACACCATTGTGTATAGGTTGGATATTACTAGTCAGACTATATAGTACAACACGGTATTTTCGAAATATTCATTTGACTAGACAACTGTGAGTTACAAAACTAAATTCTACTTTAGTGTCATTGATTTCCATACATTGTTTAGAAACCACAGCGGAGATGTTGCCCTCACTATTAGGCTATTAGGGTATAGTGTAAGAGACGTTTACTATGCTATATTTTTTATTTTTGAGAAAATAGAGAAACGAAAGTCTATTCAAAATCTTTTTTCAAATTAATCCATACCTTACCCCTTGTAGACAAACATAATGTCAGGCCTCAAATTTTAGTGACTAAGAATGATTATGTAGCGAGTTTTTGTTTATTATTATTTTCATGAAGCTATAGCCAGGTTCAGTGCTATTGTGAACTTTTTTAATTATGGATATTATCTTAGTCTAAACTGTTATAAAAGGTTTAAGTTGCCAAGTAGCTTTCCACACCGAGAGGCAAACTTCCTCCAACAAAATCTCACCCTTGCCCCTGTGACTTAGAACAGGTTTTCTTCGTCCAAGATCTAAAGAAATAAAACTACAAGGGCGATCATCATTTTGAGATCAAGCTCTTGACTTTTCTCAGATATTATCTTGCGCCGAGACAAGCTGCTGTACCAGCATTACGCTAACCGACCAAACCCCGGACAGGCCTGGTTAGAGGCTGTGAGGAAACTGACGGAGATCTGCAAGAGCCGGGAGAATGGCGTCAGGCCGGAAACACCTGGGCGGTTTTCTGAGCTTGTCTCTGCCATGAGAGCTATGGACAAGGTGTCACTGTACCGCTTGTTTCGTCATCTCAACACCGGAATCCTTTGTGCAGACAATCTCACCGGGCGGTAAGGGAAAGTTTGATCGAGGAAAAAAATATGCGTTTTATCTGTCTTACAAAAATACCAGTGATGTGTCTACACTGAATACAGCGGAAAAGGAAAAAAAAGTACAGTAAGGAAATTTTATGGATGAACCAATAGTTGTTCTATATATAATTCTTCTTCTTCTTCTTCTTCTTCTTCTTCTTCTTCTTCTTCTTCTTCTTCTTCTTCTTCTTCTTCTTCTTCTTCTTCTTCTTCTTCTTCTTCTTCTTCTTCTTCTTCTTCTTCTTCTTCTTCTTCTTCTTCTTCTTCTTCTTCTTCTTCTTCTTCTTCTTCTTCTTCTTCTTCTTTTATTATTATTATTATTATTATTATTATTATTATTATTATTATTATTATTATTATTATTATTATTATTATTATTATTATTATTATTATTATTATTATTATTATTATTATTATTATTATTATTATTATTATTATTATTATTATCATTATTATTACTATGTTGACGAGTTGTCTTTTTCATGGAAGAGGACTTGACTCTGAACCTCTTTCAATCTCTCCGTGCTCAGCTTAAAAGAGGTGTGAACAGTAATGGATTAGCTGGTTTCCTATTACTAAGAATGAAAACTGTTGTTTTGTTTGATCTTTGCTGAGGATGAAACAACTGAGAACTTACACAACACTTTTTATATCTTCTTTATATTCACCATCACTGCTTGTGTCAATAGATCGTGCTCTCTGGTATTTAGCTTTTAGATAACACTAGTCATTTAAACCTCATCCTTGAACGTGAGTGAGTTTGCTTTAGAGATAAACCATAAGATTAACACATAACATACTAAAATGAGCTACGTCATAGTCAAATACACACATAAATCATATTTACTCCTTTTTTTTTTATTTGATTATGTTTAAAAGATGAAAGTATTACTTTCAATAAACTTTAATTGTGTGGTTATTAAAAAAATGTAATGTGTACCTAAAATAACGGTACAGTTTACGAGACTAAGTTTTTTTTTATTGCTATGTGTGGAACATCAGAGAAGACCAGGCAATTGCCATAAATCAGTGATTATTAAATAACTTAAACATCAAAGGTTCCTTCTACAGATGATCAGATGATATCTGTACCATAAGGCATTGTTGCCATTCATTGCTAGTACAGAAGCAAAGCCTGGGGAAGAGAAAGGAGATTAAAAGAGAGGCAGTCAACAGCCTGGGAGAAGAGTTATAATGTGAAAGAACAAAACTCCACTCCATGACTGCCTTAACAATAAATAGTTGCCCGATTTTTCCCATCTCTGGGTTAAAATCAATGAGAAAACGATAATTTTATTTTCAGTTTCCATTTTAGATTATTTTAGCTGCATTTGAATCGGTTCTTAGGCCTTAACCAATGTAATGTTAGTGTCCTGGAGCTGAGGTAAGGAAGGCTTTCCGACGTTGTCAAAACTGCACGTCTGGCCACCCCCACCCCCACCCCCTTCTCCCTCCTCCTATAAATTAGTGTATTCACGTGGCATCGCCAAAATCATCACCTTTAAAAGGAATATCATGCATTGACGAACCTGTCGCCAAGATAATTCAGGGAATATCATATCACTTCTTGTGCATAAGTATCCTAAAATAGTCGTGAAATAGTGTACAATTTGATATTTTCCTCAGTAACATCTTACTTCTGAATCAATCATTCTTATTTAGTGCCTGTGGAATTAAATGAATCAATAGTTTCAGAATTTGTAGAAAAAAAGAACAACTTTTTCAAAAGGTAGGTAGATAAAGTGTTCCGCCCCAGTTAGCTCAGATGGGTGTTTGTGTTAAATGCAGGTGATTCAGACACTATTTCACACTAGTAAACACTTCCGTATAGGTTACCATCTAACTTGTTGCATTTCACTGTGCAGTAAAACATTTTTGGACGCTTTACCCGTGGTCACCACAAGCTCTTCTGTCAGTCTCATAGTGTCGCTCTTGGTGGATGGAGAAATAAATACAGAACAGGCTTTGTATATGATTCCATCTTTTGCCTTTATCAAATCGCCAACATCTGATATGCTCATTAATGCAAAGGTAAGTGAACTTATTGAGTGTAGACAGTTGAATACTTTTCAAAACAGATTTTAACAATGTTGAAGATAATTATCAACTATGTTTAAACCATTTTAAGAGAACTTTAGACGTTAGTATTTTATGTGTAAGACTTAAATTTTAGTCAGATACAATAATAAGTATGATTTGCAAAATCTAGCTTTATGTACTTAATTGACAATAAATTGGACATTCAATTAGCCATCTGCGATCCTCAACGAAAGTCATCTTTATTTAGTATACCTATACTCAGTTAATACTCAGTAAATCTTGAATAAATGTATTTCTGTTCTTCCTTAGAGTCTACTTAATAATTGGCTTACCGAGGACGCTGGCTACCACCTCTCAGTTTTGTACGTTTCTTCAATGGTGAACAACTTCTGCCTGACATCCAACGCATGCACCCAAAGCTTCGCTGTTCAAAGCATCATGTCCGTGTTAGAGGAAAAAATCCCTCCAAAATGCAAAGTCGAACGCTACCAAAATATAAATGCAAGTTATACTATAATATCCCTTTACGAAATCTAACCAACAAATGCTCAAATATACATAAATCATACATTTGCAAATCACCTCTTTAAAAAAAACGGATGATGGAAACTCCAGCTCATTTTGTAAAGTCCTTTATGATACTGCAAGAAGGGCCTACAAGTATTAATGGTAGCCGTGGTAGAAGTAGCAGTAGCAGTAGTAGCAGCAGCACCATTAGTAGTGGTAGTAGTAGTAGTAGTAGTAGTAGTAGTAGTAGTAGTAGTAGTAGTAGTAGTAGTAGTAGTAGTAGTAGTAGCAGTAGCAGTAGCAGTAGCAGTAGCAGTAGTAGTAGTAGTAGTAGTAGTAGTAGTAGTAGTAGTAGTAGTAATAGTAGTAGTAGTAGTAGTTCTTTTCTATCATCATTTCTATCGTCATTTTGATGAGCATCATCATCATCTGTGTAATTACTATTATTATAATCATCATAACCACAACATCAACAACAACAACAACAACAACAACAACAACAACAACAATAATAATAATAATAATAATAATAATAATAATAATAATAATAATAATAATAATTATAACATTACTTTCTAAAGCAAACATCTCCTCATACAACCTGATTTTGTTTATCAGCAGGTCTTGTATACCTTAAGTGCCATTGGTAATGCGGGCCATGTTACTGGTATGGTCCCAGTAATTAACCAGTGTCTGTCCAACTCAGCTAACACTCTGGAAATACGACTAGCCGCAGTCAACGCTTTCAGGCGCATGCCTTGTGATGCAGACGTATGTTATTAATTTGATCTACATTCCATTATCAAATGCTAGTATCATCTTGCCTTGAGTCATTAAGCTTGTATTATTTTCATGATGGTATCCTGCTAGATTGACTAATCGACAGATTTACTAATCAGCTTTTCTCATAAATATGGTAGAGAAATTTTTATCTGTTCTCTTCTTATGTGTTTTTTTTTTAATTCTGAAAATATTTTATCAAGTTTTACTAGGGGCAGTTTTCAAATAATCTTTTCTTCAAACAATGAGAAAAAAAAAACAAGTTTTCAAAATGCTGGAAATTTGTGAAACAACCTGGAAGCATGTTTTGCATACAGCACCCATAGTTACACTGATCCTGTTGTCCCATTTTGTTCACATGGGAATAAATCAAGTAAAAATGTTGATTCTTTCTAATCCTCTAAACTTATTTTTGCATATCAACACTTTTAAAGACAGAGTACTGGACTCAATAATACCAAACAATGTGTAAGAAAAGTTTGAAACTGTTAAAAATTTAGCTAATTGTTGGTAGGGATGGGTATACTTCAGATTTATGAGGGAAGATAAGCTGTTTTCATCAAGAGTAGGAAAAAGAAAACTCGTTTAGTTGCAGGAAAGCTCTCATAAGTTAAATGAACTTTAACATGGTTAAACAGACATTGGTGAGTTTTGACCACTGTTCTGATAAGTTACTTGAAACCTGGAGATATATGAAGCAAGAGAGGTCAACTAAATGTTAAGGATCAATTTTGAAGTTTCTCATGATCATTAGCACATTAAAATTAATCCCAACGCCAGATAGTTTGGTTCCAGTCAATCAAAATAATGATCTAATGACGGAGATAGTTATTTGACACCACTCAAGATAGAAAGATAGAGGGACAGGCAGACAAGAGACAGAAAAACAGATAGACAGACAGGCAGAGACAAGAAGGTACAGGCAGACACATACAAAACAGTTCTATTAAATCATAGGAAGGCATTCCCTCCTGTCTATCCATGTAGAGCACAGAGCTGTGGAACACTTACCAAAAACCAAGTCTGGATTCTGAGTTGAGAATCGCCGCCTATCGGGCTCTGATGCGCTGCCCGGGTGCTGAAACACTCAGCAAGATGGCGGCAAGCCTGGGTGGAGAGCTGGACGTGCAGGTTGGAGCCTATGTTTACAGTCACATGACTAATCTTAGGCACACGTCGGATCCCCACAAGCAGAATGTGGCAAGGGAAATAAACAAGTAAGCAGCATTCTCGTCATATTATCAATAACTGTATTCTTTTAAAGAATGAAATCTGTTGCAACCTCACTGTAATTCGGTTGTGGCTGTAATATTTACATCACTTTATATTGTAAGTTTCAAACAGCCAGTCATTGTAAAAAGTTCTCTCTGGTTTTACAGGATAAAAGGACACCATAGAGGCAGCCAGGGTCTTTAATTTGAGGCCTCAATCTCCAAGAATCAGCTAGATAAATGCTGTATAAGTGATTTTACAATAATCATAGCCGATCGAACTACCCTCACTGACCGCTTGAGGTTTTAATCGGATTATAAAAAAAAGGAATGCATTACATCATTCGTTTTGTGTACATAAATAGTTTCAAGCCTTTTGACATAATTCTTAAAGATATTTTGGGATCAAAACATGCTTTTTGAGACATCTATGTCTATCTTGTCACAAATAGGAATGGTTTTATTGCATTAGTTCTTTATGCATATGATTTTAATTCTTTATTTTTTTTCCACCTAAATCATGAGCTTTTTTTTATTACTTCAGCATACTTCAACTATCTTTGTTCCCTTCTTCTTCTCATTTTTCTTTTCACCCTTCCTTTCCCCTCTCTCCTGTATTCCCTTCTCCTACAGCTCTAGTTATTTGTTCCACTTTTCCAAGAGGAACATTAGTTAAGGTGCAGGTGTAGAGTAACATGTTTGTCTTTTTATCCCCAGATTGTCATTTCCTGGTTATTATGAGTCAAGCCCTTTTAAAGCTTCCAAGAGGAACATTAGTTAAGGTGCAGGTGTAGAGTAACATGTTTGTCTTTTTATCCCCAGATTGTCATTTCCTGGTTATTATGAGTCAAGCCCTTTTAAAGCTTCCACTAATCTCGAGATGTCAACTCTCATCAACAAGATAAATGCTGGTTTTGTAGCTGAGGGCAACCTGGTGTGGTCTAACAAAAAGAATAGACTCCGCTCAGTATCAGCCAACCTGACTCTGAATCTTTTTGGTCACTCCATCAATTTGTTTGACTTTGGAGTCCGCACTAAGAAAATTGGGCATTTTTCCTTGGAAATGGTACTTAAGAGTTTATACTGAAAGGTTTGGGGCCAAAGAGACTGTAGGTATTGGAGCGTAAATTATTTTAAATTTTGAATCATCTGAGTTGAAAATATAACTGAACCAATTCATTGGAATTAAAAGGCTGCCTACAACACTGAAGTGTCGAAAATAATTTTTTTTTTTTAAATTGAAAAAAAAAAGACCAGATTTAAAAAATAAATGAATTCCTCTTTCAAACTGCTACAAAATGCCGAAGATTCACACATCTTTTTGCAGAGAAAAAAATATAATTTTTTTACTTATCAACATTTTTTTTTAAATTTCAGTCAAAGACATCTGACTCTTTCAGAATAAGTAAGAAATAAAATTTCTCTAGTCATTTGCCATCACACTTTTTCACAAAACATCGCGGAAAAATATATATAGATTTACAGGTAACAAACATACATTTATTTTTATAACCATATAAAAGTCAAATTTTGCTCATTCACAAAAGTAGATTTTTAGTAGTAGTAGTAGTAGTAGTAGTAGTAGTAGTAGTAGTAGTAGTAGTAGTAGTAGTAGTAGTAGTAGTTGTAGTTGTAGTTGTAGTTGTAGTTGTAGTTGTAGTTGTAGTTGTAGTTGTAGTTGTAGTAGTAGTAGTAGTAGTAGTAGTAGTAGTAGTAGTAGTAGTAGTAGTAGTAAGTAGTAGTAGTAGTAGTAGTAATTAGTAGTAGTAAGTAGTAGTAAGTAGTAGTAAGTAGTAGTAGTAGTAATTAGTAGTAATTAGTAGTAGTAGTAGTAGTAATTAGTAGTAGTAGCAGCAGCAGCAGCAGCAGCAGTAGTAGTAGTAGTAGTAGTAGTAGTAGTAGTAGTAGTAGTAGTAGTAGTAGTAGTAGTAGTAGTAGTAGTAGTAGTAGTAGTAGTAGTAGTAGTAGTAGTAGTAGTAGTAGAAGTAGAATAGAATAGAACAACAAATGCTTACCTACATAAGATCAGCTTGTGTGTAAGACTGACGGGGAATAAAAGAGACAGTTTAAAATCATTATTTTAATGAAGTTCGAGAAAGAGAGAGAGAGAGAGAGAGAGAGAGAGAGAGAGAGAGAGAGAGAGAGAGAGAGAGAGAGAGAGAGAGAGAGAGAGAGAGAGAGAAGGCAGGATAGGGGGTGATTGAGTGAGTAATAACGTTCTCCGTCTGCAAGAGTGTACATTGCTGTGAAATTTGTGGTAAGAAATCGTTCATCCTAGATGTTTGGCAAATATTGGTCCTTCCAGATTCAATGGTTGTCTCTGGTGTGATTTGGAGCTTCCCAATCAAGAATACAAACTACTTATGGAGGCTTAGAAAATGCCTGAGACATGAATCCCTCTTAGTATTGTAATTAATATCATCATCATCATTATTATTATTATTATTATTATTATTATTATTATTATTATTATTATTATTATTATTATTATTATTATTATTATTATTATTATTATTATTATTATTATTATTATTATTATTATTATTATTATTATTATTTCTAAAGAATTGATCTTGTTTGTATTACAGAGTTCTTATGGACGAATATTCGGCAATGAAATAAATCTCATACCTATGGGAGCTCCGACCTCTCCGCCCTTAAGGTTTTCAGATCTTTGGGGCTTTAATCCTAACATTTCATACAGTTTTAATCGACAGCTTCTGGAAGAAAGGTAAATCCTTCTTTTACATTTTTCTTATAGAAAACTTTCCAGCTAAAAAGGTGGATGACTAATTGATAACAGATAATTCCAGTGCAAGTTGCAAATAGTAGTTTGAATCACTTTTATTTCCATAAGTTTTTCAATAACTGAATAGGAGAGTGCAGGTTTTGAGTCAAACCTGGGATGGGGCTGGTGAATTGGGATCTGAGCCCATCACCAGACATGCCAGTAAAGCATCAAACCTAAAATGTTCAGCTCGTCAGTCCAACAGTACTGCTGACTGAGTATCTTGGAAGCCTTTGGACAATGTTTTATGTTTTCCCACCATTTCACACACTGACAATCCCCACCCATTTATAATACTTAAAATCACGAAAAAAAAAATGCTGAAAATCTGAATACATCAGTTTCAACCCATTGTAGACCTTGACATGGCTGAAATAACTCAATGTACTTTTCCTGTAGAATTCTGAGGTAAACAATAGTAGTTGGGGCAAACTACAAATGGTGAAGTGGATTTGTCAGTAGTAAAATAGTTTGGATTTTTTACCTAAAATAAAAAAGGTCTAATAACATATTCTGCTGTTGCTAAAATTATCATGATCTATAATAACATGTTCATTTTTATTATCTTTTTAAGCATAAGATATGCCTTTAAACAATAATATGTTGGAATTTTTCATCCCAACATTCCTTTCCCACACACACAAAAAGAATTCAAAAAGTACAAACATAAAAAAAAAAATCTAAAATTTTATTGTGATACCTTTTATTTTCTGCAGTATAAGTCGAAGGTTACTCTTAAAAGTGCAAAAATAAGAAATCTGAATATTTTGTTCAAAGACCCATCTGAGGCTTTGCCTCCTCTATAAAAAGACTTTGATAAACCAAAGCAAATCAGGAATAATGCTGAGTAGGGACACAACATGTGATCATTATATAAGGAACCCAACCTAATCGAGCACAGAGAGGTGGAAAAAATGATTTAACTAAAGACATAGATAAACCGCATAAACTTTCATTTTGTTAACATACCAAAAAAAACTTTCATTGCATTTATAGACAAACTAATAAGGTATTGGTTTCTAAAAAGTGTATTAACAGTCTAAATATTTATATATCATTAATAAAGATTTTTATATAGACTCGAAAACTTTTCAAGAATATTTATTATACCATTTCCCAGTATGGTTATCCCATCGGTGGCCGGAATGCCTATCAGCATGGATGTTAATGGATCTGTGGCAGTTGATTTGGTCATCAAAGGAAAGATCGATATCTCTCACTTTCAGAACTATCACATTTCTGGCGAGATTGCACCAAGGTAAATCAATTTTTTTTCCATGAAAAATTTTGCTTTACATTCACTCTTGCATCATCAAAAGTCCATCATAAGTGAAAAAAAGAGTTTTGCAATAGCATTGTTAAAGCGGCCATCCAACATGTTGTTTTAAATCTGTGAGGTAATAATGTGCAAAAACAAGCAAACAATACTATTTTTATACTTAGATTTGTTTTTAAAAGATCATCCTCAAATGGCGAGTTTGAAAAGAAAGAAATATGATGGTATTTTATAATCTAAATATAGCTCTAGATGCATGATTTGTTGAATTTCTTACTGGTTATATTATTTGCTTGTTTTGAAAAACAAGTAAGTAATTTTGCCCCCTTTTACAATGAAAATATTTAAATGAGCCCTAGTCGCAGTTATGGACCTCAAGATGTCCATGGGTCTTTTGGTTAGTTGCCATTTCCATCTTTTTCCAAAGCATCTTTCACAGAGACAGAAGTCTCAACCAAGAATCAAACCTGAGGCCCTAATATTTCTTGAAGTCAGTTCAGTGCTTTCCCAATTGAGCTACATGCACCAAATTAGTATATGCATATTCTGCCCTGCAAAAAGGGTTTGAAATCTTTCCATTATATAAAAAGATGGCTTGTCAGGATTTTCAATCATTGTTTTTGGACATGTAGGAAAAAATGGTATAGAATTACAATGGATGATTATATTTCTGATGAGGAAAGTTCGATGTAACCAAAAAAGGTCAATACCCGCACCATTTTTAGTTCAATGCATTTCTTCTCCCTCCCATACACAGTGCTGCACTGGATTTAACAAGCACAATGGCCGTGGATGGTGTAATCACAAAGACAGGCCTGCGCATGACTAACACACTACACACCAGCATGTCCCTCAAAGGACACACACAGCTGGAATATGGTAAAATATTCCGTGTTGAGCTGGACAGCCCAAGAAAAAAGTTGGAGATCCTGGATGCACAGTAGGCTTACTTTGTTTTTCTATATTTTAATGTTTAAAGATTTTTAAAATGTTCTCTTTTTTAAACTTGAACATGTAGCACTTATCCAATCAATAAGAAACACAAGATGAACCTTTGGATTTTCTGGTTTAATTGAATTATTAAGGTATCATCCAACTGTGTCAAGATAGGTCTGAACTGAGAAAGTAAGCTCTTGGTCTCCTCAACGCCTCTGTGGTGAGCTCTCTTCACAGCTTCGGATGTATACATTCGTCATGGGTTAGTCTTTATTATTGTCCAAGATTTAATAGTCCAAAGGCCACACACAATCCATTTTTTTATCTTTTTTTTTTTTTTTTTTTTTTTTTTTTTTTTTTTTTGGGGAGGGGGGGGGGGTCAATAAAGAGGAAGGCAATGATGGAATTTCCTTTGTATATACAAGTGAACCTTTAGAATGTAGTGGATTGTCACACAAGCAAAATTTAATATGTCAAATTCATTTAATGGACTGGCACTCAAGCATGCTTTGATGAGATTTATTGTTTTGTTAGTAAATTATCTCTCTCCATGTTCATATGATTGGTTGATAGACAAAATTATGACCCTTTGAGTGATTTCCCTTAACACCATACCAGAGACACAGACAGTGCAGGCAGAAAACCACTTCCGGCAGTGCTAGCAAAGTGCATGGCAGTTTAACATGTCTAGGGAAAACAGTAGAAAACATGTCTAGGGAAAACAGTAGAAAACATCTCTCTTTCTTGCATTTTGTCAATCCGTATCTTTTTCTCTCTCTCTCTCTCTCTCTCTCTCTCTCTCTCTCTCTCTCTCTCTCTCTCTCTCTCTCTCTCTCTCTCTCTCTCTCTCTCTCTCTCTCTCTCTCTCTCTCTCTCTCTTTCTCTTCCCCTCTCTCTCTAGCTGTTTCTAACTGCCTCTGACTCTCTTTCCCCCATATCCCTTTATTTGTACCCATGCCTTCTCTCTAGCTGTTTCTAACTGCCTCTGACTCTCTTTCCCCCATATCCCTTTATTTGTACCCATGCCTTCTCTCTAGCTGTTTCTAACTGCCTCTGACTCTCTTTCCCCCATATCCCTTTATTTGTACCCATGCCTTCTCTCTGCCTTTCATTCTATGTTTATCTTCCGCCTCTTCTTCTCTTTTTTTTTTCTCTCAGTCTTTTGCCTCTGCCCTCACTCCTTCTGTATCTTTCTTCTTTCTTTTTCTCCCTTTTTCTCTTTTCGCTCTGCTTTTTTTCTATTTCTCTTTCTTTCTCTGCCTCACTCCCTCCTTCTCTTTTCTCTCTCTTTCACTCCTTATCTCTCCTCAGCTTCTTTCACTCTCTCCATTCTTCCCTTCTCTCAAGAAAGAGAGACAGGGAGAGATGGAGACGGACAGACAAAGAGACAGAAAAAAAGGATACACAGCTGCCTGATCTCATAATGTGGAAAGCCACAAATGGATAAACGATATTCGTACTTTTGGATAAGATTTGAATGAAAGGGTGGCATTGCAGGTTAATTTTGTCATGATTTTAGCCTTTGCATTTTATGAAAGTTTACTATATATTATAGAGGTTTAAAAAGAGACACACACACCACTTTATAACTACGGGACTAAAAAAGAAACAACACAAGTATAGATTTAACATAAAAACGTTTCGCCTTTATTGTGGCTTCATCAGAGTATCAACTATCATTCTTCTACCTGCGCATCCCCATTTGAATCAGGTGTAAAACCAAAAAAAAAAAAAACCTTTTCCCAATTTTTGAATTTTGATTTCTCTACAGATACTAACCAGCTCTAATATTTTATTCCAAACACGCGCTCCAGCCTTATCTTACCCTCATATCAACGAGGTCACGCCCTCTGCCATCAGCATCCCTAGCCATTGCACTGAACCTTGAAGCATTCTGCGCACTGCCCCTCCCCCCAACCAATCATCTGTTCCGTCTGAGCCGAGCTCTCCCAATGAGTTGTATAACTTGTTGAAGTCAATTTTTTTCCTACACACACTCTGAAAAAGCCACAATAAAGGCAAAATGTTTTTATGTTAAATCTATGCTTGTGTTGTTTCTTTTTCAGTCCCGTAGTTATAAAGTGGTGTGCCTGTCTCTTTTTAAACTTTGTTTCAAACTATTTACAGACACACACGCGTCCTTTTTGGATCCTTTATAATTACCAAGTTGTCCTCCAAGTGTGGTGTTTTTGCTTTTCTATTTGGATTTATATATTATAGACTCATTTAATTTTGTTTGTTCTTTAATTTTTTTTTACAATTATCATCATAACTTAAACTGTAAAACATTTGACAGAAACAAAATTACTTTCATCTCTTCCAGATCTAGGTTTTTCATTTTGCACAACGGCTTAGAACAAGAGCAGAAGATGATGAAAGATAATCGGAGGACTATTCAGTTGTGCTTACCAAATAAAATATCAGAAACTACTGGGTTGAACTTGTGTGGTCAGATCGGCTACCCTAATGCATCCATGCAGATGGATGGCCCATACTTCCCGCTGACTGGACCAAGCAGTGCTAACCTAATTCTGCATAAAACAGACATCCCCTCTGGCTATAAGTTGTTGCTCACGGTACAAAATCAACCAGAAGAGCATTTGTATGAAGTCTAAGAGGGTTTAAGTTCAGTTGTTTGCTTGAAATATGGAGCATTGATCAATATGACACAGTACTTAGCTCTCTAGTCTGGTGACTTGTCAGAAGAAACTACAGTTCATGTTATAATTGCCTCGAAAACAAAATTACATGTTCCTCTGACTGACTGTCTATAAAATGATTACATGCATCCATGCTATGCATAAAATCTTTGAAAGCTAATAATAAGCGCCGAAATGCTCCCAAGCACGAGTTGAACTTGTCTTGGTATTTTATGAGCTCCTGGACAAAGAATTTATGTCTTGAGTAGGAATTCTGGGGAGGAATATATTTAAGAGTATGATTGTATCCAATCAGCTTTACAAATGGCAAGTCTGGAAGCAAGAAACTTATGGTTTCAAATTATGTAATGACTTTTCACTAAATCTCTGATTTAAGGATTCACAATTCATTGTCTCACAAATAGAATACTATAGATGTCCTTTTAGAGAACGCAGTAGTTACTTTCAAGAACTAAATTAGTTATATTTAACTCAATCAAAATGCTTTATGCTAAAAAAAGGAACCTAAAATGTGATGAAGTTTACAAGAGATCAGCAGAAGCTATTTCCTTTGATCACTTACTCTTCCCTCTACTTATCCCTTTTATTACTGGCTTTTCACCCTACTTTAATGCTCTTTATACTCTTTTTACCACTCAAGAAAGATCATTGAAATAATAATTATAATAACATCCTTTCTTCACGAAATTGTCTCTCATTCAAAGAAAAAATAAATGACAGATCATCTAAAAATTTCCTCAAGATGTCAATAATTCAACCACTGCTCGATATTTTTGTGACCATTTTTATAACGCCTTGTTCAATGTCTGTTGCGTTGATTGCAGAAAGTAAATAGAGGCCATGTTAAGTTCTCCTTCAACACTCCTGGCTCTAGAGTGAATCGTCAATTCTTGATAGAACTCATTGATGGGCGGCTGAAACAGCGATCCTTTGTATTCCGTTTTATCTCCCCTTGGAAGAAATTTGATTTAAAAGGTGGTAAGTGTGTTTTCCAAATAGACTCTTCGCCAATGGTGTCAAAACTCACAGATGAATAAGTAAAACCACTTTGTGGGCTCAGATTTACAAGGTTCTAGATCCCTAAAAAATTAATGGAAGTAAAGCTCATATATAAATGTTAGCCTTGTGTTTATTGCAATGAATCTGCGGAAAGAAAGAGCTAGTATTTCCATACTTCTGTTAGGTGTGAATCTCCGAGTTTCCAAACTGATGTTGAATTTTTAAAGATCATTTTGGATCAGAAATTAATATCAGTGAGTATTGTAGAGATACTTTATATTCTGTAAGATTGCAACCCTATAATTTACATATTTTTTTTCCGACTTTGTTTTGATGAATTGCAAGTATTTTGCAGGCATAGCGTAAGGTATTTGGATGAGGCGTGGCTTTTGTGATATAACTAATCTGGCTGAAAGAAATGTGTTGAATCATTCATTCTTTAAAACCAAACTTTGCCAATAGGATCACACGTAGACCTAGAGTAAAAGTTGTGTTAGTTGATTGAAAAGTAAATGATTGAAACCTTTAAATAACAATAGATAGATCATATCTTTTTTTTCCTTTTTACATTTTAACAATATTTATTAGAGTATGAGAAACCACAATATTTAAAATAATTCTATGAGATCTGCAATCTGTATAGAGAAAAGCTGTGCTCTCAATTCCTCTTTGCAACACTTACATAAAAACCGGTATTTTTATATTGCTCCTTAATAAAAACAAGAGTTTGCTATTTGCTTTGAATGAGTGCCACATATTCAACTCCTGCCATTTGTGGCTGATTAAGAATGAAGAAAAGATTGTAAAGAACTATTGTTGACAAATTGCCTACAGAATAGTATGTCCTAATTTCTACATGATGCGTGTATAATGAAAACCATTTGGTAATTATGTGCTTGCAGGCTCTACCTCTGAGTGGAGAAAGACCAGTTTGAATGCAAATTTGACAGTAGATGACACGCATGTTTATGGTGTGTTGATTGAGGACTTCAAACTACGGGCGTCATTCTTCCAGTATGGGGATATTGACTATGTTGTATACATCGCAGGGCTAGGCATTGATCCGATACGACTGACGGGCCATTATAAAACAAAAGAAGTAGATATTTTTACTTCTTCATATCATATTGATCTCTCTCTATCTGGCTTGCAGGAGCTGCCCTATACCTTCAAGGGTGAGTTCAAAGTCTAACTACATGCAGATTTCTACATGAAAGTAATTTAAAAAAGTAATACAGTAGAGATTCTTGGCCAATTTAAGCCCTACTTTGATTCCTATAAAATCTGATGGGGGGAAATCTGTAAAGCAAGCAATGGAGACAGATAAAGGAGAAAGTAAAATGTGATAATCATGATGATTCTGATTTGAGTTATAATGATGATAAAAACTAATGTAGTATGGATCACTACTATAAATACAATAAATAAAAGGGTATAGAAGATGCAAAAAGATATAGAGTTTAAAAGGTGTACATTAACAATATATATATATATATATATATATATATATATATATATATATTTCTGAAATACCTGGACTAAGGCCTTGCCATGACACTAGTGTTTTGAGCCTTGTTGCTCTCTTCAGGCGGCTGTGGCGCAGTGGGGACACAGAAAACGTTTCCTGCTCAAGAATGTCGTCACTTCGCCACAGCCGCCTGAAGAGAGCAACAGGGCTCGAAACATCAGTGTCATGGCAAGACCTTAGTCCAGGTATTTCATAATTATTAACCCTGCTCCTTATTGTTGAGCATTTTCATTCAATATGTTAGTACCATTTCAAATCAATATATAATTATAGATAGATAGATAGATACCTTAAAAACAGAAATAGATGAATAGAAACATAGATACATACATAAATCATAGATAGGATAGGGGGGCTAAATTGATTAAAAGACAAGCTACAAAAGTTAATTCATCTCTTCTAAATTGATAGCTATTTGACAGCACTTTCAATCCATAGTAGAAGTCGGAAGCATCTTGTGTGACACACTTTGAGCACATAATTATACTGTCTGCATACAAGCTGGAACTCTGTTCTACAAATGAGACCTTGATGTCAAATTGCCAGGGCTGGGGTGCGTGTGTGTATTTAAAGGTGCCTATAAATGGTCTTGGTATCCCTCCTTTTAATTACATGATTCAGATATTTGCCTTCATCTATCTGTCTATACCTAGGATCTAGATATCTTGATAATTCTAATTCTAAACACAAAATTTAGATATAGAAGTTAATTCATTTTGGAATAAATAAAATCGACTTAATATTCTCTTCTTTCCCAATCTGTATTTTAGATCCTTTTAAATGTTTATTAGAAAGCTCTGAATTTTTGTATCGAGTGCATTAAAGTACACTGCCTTGCAGGAATTCTTAGCAATACAGTTATTTAAACCTAGATCCACACCTCAAGTTCATTTAGAAAGACTTCCTTTATTAAAGAATAACAAAATGGCTCACAAATTTGTGATCGGAAGTTAGCCTTTGCTGACGAAACAAAGCATTTTGGGGAAATCGAGGAAAGCAGTTTGCGTTGATTTTTTTTATGAGTTCGGACCTAGCCACATGGATGCTGTAGACGCCTGCAAAGTTTTAAAGGTGTGGGTTGGATAATGATAGAGGAGTTTACGCACAAAGCCTCCTAGATCCTAAGCCCACTTTTATACATATATATATATATATATATATATATATATATATATATATATATATATATCTACATACACACACAAACACACACAGACACAAATATATATATATTTTTTTTTAAATATATACACATTTGTCATAGAGGACTACGATGGAAAAAAATATTCAATCAACCATGCCTCTGTATTTTCTAGGTCTTGGTTTGAATTTCATTTCATTTATAAACCTAATCTCAATATATCTTTGTTAAATGTGTTAAACATAATTAAAGTAAGATAGCTGCATATTTGGCAACCAAGTCTAATCAAGATAGTCGCTTATTATCAAGCAAGTCAAAACTTTATGTTTAGATCTGTCTCTAATTTTATCTTTAAGACTAGTTAATTTTTTTGCGTTTATGATACTGTATTTTACAGCAAAGTCTCACTCTATGTAAAAAACTTATTTAAAAAAATGTACAGTGCTCTTTCCTTTCAATAAAATAAAATAGATTGATAAGGATGTGTAATCACAAACATCCTGAGATCAGCATATTTACTGATAAGAAAATGTACATTGCAGAGTGGATTTTTTTTCTTGTTATTGTTGCTTTTGGTTGAAACTTTGTTTAATTCCTACATTAAACTCATATCGACAGAACTAAAATGCTTTGAAAATGTATATTAAGGTTCTAACTTTTTTTTTGCTGTTGATTAGTTGTGTCAGTTTGTTATTTAGTTGATTCATTAATCAGTCCTAATTTGTGTTCTCCTTGGATATAATATTTTTAAAATTATCTTTATACTTTTTGAAGACTATTATAAAACCATTTTGGAATTTCTGTTTGTAAGTTTAACTTGCCTTGTAATCCTTTCTTCCTGATTTCTAGCCTCATGGATCTCAACATTTTCAACAAATTTTTTTCTTGATGAAATCAGCATCTGTGCTGAAGGAGGCATGAGCTGTTATGGTTATAATATAACTCAAGTCAAAAAGAATGACCACATAGTTCTTTCTCTCAAGATCAACACACCAATGGGTACCCTTGTTCATTTTGACACTTGGTTGCCAGAAAGTTTCAGAAAGAAATGGAAGTTACAAGGCACTTACCACATATACAACCTGTTGGAGAAGCCTGTTTCTCTGGAAGGTATGTAAGATGTAATGTATAATAAGCGAGTAAATGCTTAAATGTTATAATAAACTTTATGCAAGCATGTGTGGTCAAAGCAACTAATACCGCACTTCACAAACCTATTTAAAGACCTTTAAGAATGTTATAAGGTAAATCAAAAAGGGCCTATGACTGCACTACAAGATAATCTGCATGTAAAATACTTTAATAGATAGGTACAAAAGTAGCTTATTATTTTTATTATGACCATGTCACAATGAAAAAGCAAAAATTAAAATATCGCTTTAGCTCATTCTAGTACTATCTTGTTGCAGTTGTCAACAGATAAAACCCAAGACTAAATGCAAATATCAGTTTTGAGATGAAAAAAAAAACAACAAATAAGATGACAGGGTGTTATGGACAATTGAAGCAGTTTTGTGGTGAAAACCTTTCACTGAATAAAAACAAAAATTGGTTATCAACATTTTACATTTTGCACAATACATAACGATATAAGATGTCACTTACACTTTCTCTATAATGACTAATGTTTTCTTGGCATTATTTCAGTGGATGTCTACGGAAATGGAGAAAGTCTTACAAGATTGAGAAGTAAATTAAGATTTTCTTCTCTGGATTGTGGAATTTTTATTGGCAAAGATACAAGGCGAGGATTTTCTTTTCAGTCGTCAATATATCTTAACTACACAATTCAGACTGTAGTCAAGCAGATAATCAAACTGAAGGGAAAATTCACAGCCATGGAACTTGGAACCCACACCAGGCACAATTTTGACAGGTAAAGAGGTCTCAAATTGTTGGCTTTTTACAGATTTGATGAATGAAACTAATCATTCTTTTGACTTAATAATGAAAAAAGAATACAACTGAGTTATAAGTTAGAAATACAGATCAATAAGAACTAGAATAAACATTATAAAATTTCGCCTTTCAAATGCACTTCTCTGAAGAATCAAGGAAAGAGACATAATTTATAAAGAAAAAGCCAGCAATTTAGATTTAGATATATATATATATATATATATATAGTTTGTGTGTGTGAGAGAGAGAGAGAGAGAGAGAGAGAGAGAGAGAGAGAGAGAGAGAGAGAGAGAAAGAGAGAGAGAGAGAGGAGCATGGTAGAGAAAGAGAGAGAGAGGATATGTAATAAGGATACAGACTGACAGACTGATGGATTGAAATATGTAGATGAAATAAATGGATAGTGGGAAATATTTTATCTCATTAAAAATTAACCTTAATCCTTTTCAGGTGAAATTATTTGCTTTATATTTTTTCAGTGAAATGATACTGAGAGAAAATCCAGAGTATAACTTGAAAATAGACTTGGATTTAAAGCAAAGCAGGGAACGTTGTGATGCCAATATGAAGATTCACTATGGAGAAAATTGGAGAGACCCGAAGCGTAAAATTTATTTACACTCTGATTTCTACCGAAGCTTTGGTAACAAGCATATGAACTTGTGGTATAAACTTAAAGCAGAAGCACCAGAAATGGTAAGCTTTCAAAGTTATGGACATTAGTCATTATAATTTTTCTTCTTTCTCTAGGATTTCTATTGAACAAATCTCACTAAAATCTTTTGTTTCTCTAATGCTGGCTAGGGCTCCTACAACTTCAAGTATTACACTTATGTGTCCCTCTAACTTGTCGTTGAACATGAATGGATGTTAGTGCAGGGTACAAGTTGAAGCATGTTTGGTAGTTTTGACAAAATTAGTTGCTCAATCATTTTGAGGTGTGTTTAACCTATCGTGGGCTGAGTATCTATTTGACTTATCTAGAAAAATAAATAATTAGATTCAGCTGTTGGAATGAACTTTTCACAAGGCTTTGGCCTAATTATAATTTGATATTGGTATGATGAAAGTTATTATATTTTTAGGTAAAGTGCCTAACATCTTCCTGGCTCATCCTGTAATAACTGATGGCTACAAACTTTTTGAGGCATATGTTAGCTTGGAGAAACCTGAAAATACTAATAATGATCAGATTTGGGAAATCTAAAGTATAAACAAAACCAAAACCAGATCCTTCATGAGAAACTAGAAGCCTAGTAGATAAATATATTCTGACCTTTATACATAAACAAAGCTATTGGGTTAGGATCTTATTTGTGAAGATTTCTTTAAAAAAATTGCAACTGGACTTATCATTGAGTTACCTTTTCATAAAGTCTCACAGTGAAGAGAGAGAGAGAGAGAGAGAGAGAGAGAGAGAGAGAGAGAGAGAGAGAGAGAGAGAGAGAGAGAGAGAGAGAGAGAGAGAGAGAGAGAGAGAGAGAGAGAGAGAGAGAGAGAGAGAGAGAGAGAGAGAGAGAGAGAGAGAGAAAGAGAGAGAGAGAGGGAATTTTCAGACATTCAATTTAGTTCTATTTTATCTTAGCTCTATTCAAGTTTTCTCTGTAACACAGTATTCTTTATCTTTGTTGTGTCTCATTTCAGAAAATTAAATTTCTCATTGATATCAAGCACAAACACTTTCCATCGCTGATCGATTCAGGGATAAAGCTCGTGTTTAGAGAAGATGCAGACTTTCAAATTGCTCTGTATTTTAAAAATGAAAATGGGGACAAGGTTAATATTAGTGGTCATATAACTGTTGGCTGGGCTGGCAGAGAACACAAGCTTTCTTCTAAACTCAAAGAAGAAACCAGCAAGCATTACATTCATGAACTGAGGCTGATTAGCAATGCTGAGGTGAAGCACGCCATTGACACTGTGTACACAGTGCTGGTACCAATGGGCCACGCACTGTCATGTACAATCCGCCTGCAGAATCTAAAGGCGCTTAGAGTCTATGGATCTGTTGGGCTGAACATGATCGCACCTCATGCTTTGGGAGGGATTCAGTACGGCACAGACTTATATGAGCTTAGCGCCAAAGCCAACCTGTCTATAAACTGTGATGGCCAAGTTATGGTAGAAGTAAATCATCCCAACAGACGTTTGCATTTGCGACTTCAAAGTCTTAGAGCTGATCATCAGTATGATGGAAGCATTGAAGCTGCATGGGATGTTGATAGAGATGAAAGAAAGAAGATTGCTTTAACTGTTTTTATCTTGGACAAATTTTCATGGAAGACTCAAGATCTTGTGGCAGACCTGTTTTTCACTACACCATTCAAGAATTGTGAAAAATTTGCTGTTACTGGTAAGTTTCAAAATGATCTGACTCAAAGCAACATCCTAGGAAAGATGACATGGGGAGACAGTGAGACTTTTATGACACGTATCTTCTGGCATAAGCCAATGAATTTAAAAAACATTGTGTGGACGTTTGAAATTGAAACACCCTTTAACAAATTAGGCAAAGCATCAGCACATATTTACCACACTTGGAATGGGGAAGTGAATACTATTGTCAAAGGGACCTTAGACAAAGAGCATGCCAAGCTTTCAATGGAAGGAAAAGGTGATTTTGAAAATTTAAGTGGCAACGCATCATTTGCATCGACTATTCAAAATGCAGAGGACATGTCCATTTCTGTCTCCCACGCCAGCAGCTCGAAGAATATCAAAAGCATGGTTAAAGTTAGCCACTTTGGAGTGTCGTACTGTGTCAAATTGCAAGGTTATTATGTCAGAAATGGATGGCACATAAAAAGTACTGGCAACCTAACTTTCATTGTACCTACTGGTAGTTTTTCAACTTATTTAGAGCATGAAAACACCAAAAGACAAATTCAATCAAAATTTGAAGCCAATTACAATATTGAAAAATATATTGAAAATATTGGTGTTTACCTAAGTGGGTCACACCAGTCTTCCTCTGTGGAGATACTCCAAGGTGAATTTGAAATGAAACATTATGTAAAGTCTAATGTGATGCTATCTTCCACCCACAGGCAGGGGGGCCAAATGATAGACAGCAAAGCTGAATTTTCAGAAACTGGGAATACAAAAGTCTTGTGCAATGTTAAGGTATCTAAATCAGAGACAAACGCTGGTCTTGGTTTCACCTTAAAGTCATCCTTCAATGAAGACATGAAAGGAAAAATTAATGCAGAGTATGGTAACTATCCTATGACTGCAGTAGGTGAATTTCAATGGCATCCACATAAGGAATTTACAGCAGAGACAGTTTTTAATACTGAACAATGGGATGATGCTTCTGCAGAGATTATTCTAGCTACACCTATCAACGGTTACCGCAATATCAATCTGAGAGCTTCAAACAGAATGATCAGAGGAGAGACTGTAGTACAAGCCAGTTTGAGCAAGGAAGCTATAGACATCATTGATTTGGAAACTTGGTACGCTTTCACTGACCAAATCAGGTTAGTACGTGTTCAGTGCTCTAGCCCTTTTACACAAGTTAATTTTCTTAATACTGGTGTCCAGTTTGAAGGGCAAGTGACAGACTTTTCCATCAGAGCAGATTTTGAGTTGGAGCCATATGTTGAGAAACTCCAGGGATCAGTCAAGTTACAATATGATGAGGATGTGCATGGTATCCTGCGTCTCGATATGCCTTATCCGGAATGTCCATACTTGGAGCTCTCTGTTTCAGACATTTTCAAAGGTAGAACTCGTAAGTCCCGAATTGAGGCTATGTTTCAACCTCAACAAATTTACAGTGCTGATGCAACTACGGTACTGGACATGCCATTTTTATTGGAGGTTCATCTAAACACGCCTCATCCTGAGTATGACAATCTCAGGTTGTTTCTAAAATATGAAGAATCCCATTCAAGTGTTATTACTCACAGTGTTTTGAGATATCATCCTGACAAAGTGATCAAGGGAGACCTCAACATTGATAAAACATTGAAGTTTGAGAGTAGCATGGCTCTAAGACTTGTTTGTTTCGGTCATGAGGAAATCAAATTGGTGTTACAGCATCAAGGAGACATAAGAGATTTCTCAAGCCATGGGGAGATACTCTTTAAAGAAAAAGGTATCAGTGCAGATGCAAGTTTCAATACAGGATATCACACAAGGGGTGAATTTGTTATGTCTAGTCCATTTCAGGACATGGAAAATGTCAGGATAAACATCCTCAAAAGAGGTCCCGCGAGAAATTTAGAAGGAGAAGCAAAAATTCTAATTAACGATGAGAAAACTGAGATAACCTACCGTCAAAGATTATCAAAGAGGCTTTTAAAAGGTTCGCTCAGGCTGACATCCCCATACACCCAAGTGACTAAAATGTCTGTTGCACATAGGATCATGAGGAATCGGTTCACTGACAGAATATCAGCTAGTTATGGCCGCAAATTCATCAATTCTCAAGTATCTATTCGCTCTACAAATCTGAATGTCCAAAGTAGTGGCACTTTCAAGTACCATCTTGGTCAAGGCAGAAACAAAGCACGCTTTAAAATAACAAAAAAGGGTCGTCTCAATAACATGAATTTTAAAGCAGATGGTACCTTAAACAGAGATAAATTCAAGATAAATGGGCATTACAAATACATGGATGATTTAGAGGCTAATGTGCTCTTAAGCACACCTTTTCATAATTTCAAGACTACTGGTTTAACATTTTCTCATTCTGGCAAAATGAAGTCATTCAAAACAAGTAGTAAAATCACCTACATGGATAACAAAAACATTAACGTATTTATAGATTTCAATACGGATTTGCCCAAGATGGTTCACCTTGATTCAAAGATTAATACACCATTTGAAATTGCCCCAACTACTAGTGTAGTTTTCAACCACGGTTATGACAATTATAAAGGTACCATAAAAGGAGACATTTCACTCGTAGCTTCTGTGGCACACTTTGGCTCTGGACACCTTGTGTATGAAAAGAAAAATTGTCTTGGTGAACTAATGATTGCCCTCAAAGCTGAGCGAAATAGAAATAAGGTTGCTCTTTTTAATCTGACACACATGACAGCAAGTGAAGAGATGCATAGCAGCCTTTGCTTTGAATTGCCTAAATATCTTGATATCACTCTTGGTTTTGATCATTTAGGTGATCTCAGAAGCTTTCATTCAAAGGCAACAGGTAAGCTGGACAGCGATAGATTTTACAGTCAAATCTCCAAGAAAGGGCTGATACAGGACACCTCAATAGTTGCAACAACCAGTTACAATGATGATGCTGTGACAGTGACTGGCTTATGGAACACCGTGAGAAATCTTCACTGTAGTCTTGAGGTGACAACTCCTTTTGAAGGCTATGAGAGCACTATACTTGAAGCGAATCTAGAAACATTTACAGGAAATGCTTCTTTTGTTACAACAAAAACAAATATTGGCCTCGTTGACACTTTTCTCAGTAAATCAGGCAGACTGGATACCATAAATAATTCTGGTGATAACAAGAGTAAAATTGAAATTTCTGGATATTATGAAATAAAACCACATCATTTATTAGCTGAAATTAAGTCACCCTTTTGTGGGCATAGAAATATGAAATTTGAAGCAACAGTGTTAGATTCTTATCCGAAAAGAGCAATAACAGAAATTCATTTGGAATATGACAGAGTCAAGATATTTGCCATTGAGACCACAATCTGGGCAAATCACAAAACAGGATTTAGACTTATTATTATGATGCCCACCAAAAAGTATAAAAAGCTGGAAGCTTCGGTAGCATATACCAACAAATGGCCCATACTTGAATTAAGAAGCAAAGCAAGCGCCGGTTTAGAAAAGCAATACTCTTTCGAGTCATCATTCAATGCATCCACAGGAGTTTTTGCCTCAGCCAACATCAGGACTCCAATTGAAGGCTTCAAAAATATAGGAGCTAACTTATCTGCCATAGAAACGGTTGACCCGTGGGCTTACGAATATGAGTGTAGGATAGTTTACATGAGTGGCAAAGACATTTGGGGAAAAATAGAAATCCGACCTGAGTACTTTAGGGGCTTAGATGCAACAGCTGAATTGCATATGCCTTTTAAGAATATTGAGAAAACCAAGCTTGAAGTCAGGATTGATGATTTTGATCTACCAAGAAAATACCGTTTTCAGTTCAGCAACATGGATGGTTCTTTAGCCAATGGAAAACTGAAAATCTTCTCTATTTATAACCTTGATGGTTCTCTGGAGATGTTTATACCTATTGAAGCCATAAAGCACGCAAAAGCTGATTATCATTATAGATTCGACTATGAACAGTGTGAGGGTTCCATAGTATTAACATATGGTGACAGAAATACCATCAGCGGTGAGATGAGAGCAACCTATGAACGTGACTTTGATGCCAGCATCAACCTAGAAACGCCTTTTGAAGGATTTGAGAGCATGCACGGATCTCTTAGCTTTGAACGTGGTCATAACAATCATGACATTACATGTACTACTTCTTTGAGCATTGATCATGATGAGATCCTCTCGATCATTTCTTTTCTGGGTTTGATCGGTGAACAGTTCAGTGTTTCTACCCAGATCAGCACCCCGTACAGTGACTATAGCATTATTGAGCTCGAAGTCACTCATGAGGGAAGCATGGATGACTTCCAGTGCACTGGCTTCTTGTCCTCTCCCATCATAGACGACATCAACACCATGGTCAGGGTCAGATACAACACTGTGTCTGATATGGATGTCTTTGCTTCTATCACCAGCAGTCTAGAGCAAATGGATGATTTGTCGGCAGAATTAAAGACCTGTTACATTGGCGGGGAGCATAAAGTTAGGACTGTCATTGGGTGGACTAGTGGACAACAGGTAAGGCGAAATTTTAGTTACCCCTTTTATTAATTGATGTTATAATTGTGTCAGAGTAGTTTTCGTACAAGGAAATTATGGACATATTTAAAAAACATTGCGAGGAGGAAAATTATCAGTCTTTATTTGCAGCTATCTATTTTAATGTTAATCCAATACATTATATAATCTAGTATGTACTCGCAATTTAATTTATTTTTTTTTTGTATCAAGTAACTTGTTGAAATGCAGATATGGCAGCCTACAGTCTAACTCTTTTGTCCAAAAATGTCAGATATTGTGCGCATAACAAGTGAAAAGCTTCTACAATTGTGGTTTTTGGACTAGTGATAGACTTAAAGCTTTTAAGCCTTGATGTGAAGATGTGGCTTTTTTTTTTCATCTGCCACTTTTTTTTTTTATGTTCCTTATTTATAATGAAAATAATCATTGTTGAAACTAATTTTTTATCTAATTTCTAGTGTTCACTATTTCTGCCTATGTCTCCGTCTGTCAAGAAATTTGTGTTTTGTCCGCATCTATATTATTTCTTTGTCTTGTCTCTCCTGGCTTTCTCTCAGGTCATTTGACTGTCTCCCTTTTTTGCTAAGACTATTTTTTCGTCTACTTTCCCTTGACTATGGGAATCAAACAGCTTTCGATGTAATCTTAAGGATTCCGTGGCTGAGCTTCGGGCCTAATTTTTTTTTCTGTTCTGCTCTGTTGAACGGGAATTTTAATTTGATATGGCAAAGAGGACTGATATTAAAAATATGTATGGAGGAGTGGCATTAGTTGTGATAGCAGAAGTAGGAGGAGTAGTAATGTTAGAGGAATAATAATAAAAGTAGCAGTATAGTAGTAGCAGCAGCAGCAGCAGCAGCAGCAGCAGCAGTAGTAGTAGTAGTAGTAGTAGTAGTAGTAGTAGTAGTAGTAGTAGTAGTAGTAGTAGTAGTAGTAGTAGCAGAAATTGTAGTAGTAGTAGCAACAGCAGAAGCAGCAGCAGCAGTAGTAGTAGTAGTAGTAGTAGTAGTAGTAGTAGTAGTAGTAGTAGTAGTAGTAGTAGTAGCAGTAGTAGCAGCAGCAGCAGCAGCAGCAGTAGTATGGGTAGCATGAGAAAGAGGAGCAATTATTAAGCTTTATCTCTTTACCTTATTGAAGTAATGTTTGGTTTAACCCGAATGCTTCCTATGAAGGCTGATTTTGTTGTTTTCACTTACAGCTCTTGTGATTATTTTATTGTGTATTTTATAATCAATGAAATGACTGTCTTTTTTTTCTGCCATAGATAGAACTACATTCATAATCAAATTTATCACTTAAGTTTTGTTTTTTATTAAAACTTTTTTTTTCACTATTTGAATCTTAGGGTGTGAGATATAATAGTTTGTAATATGCTCATCTGTTTTCAGCACTTTTGAAAACTTCTCCACTTTTATTTTTTTTTTTTTAATTTTGCCCAAATACAAGATTGAGTTAGACGGAACACTTGGGCTACAGGAAATTAGACACGGAACCAAAATCAATGGCCAGTGGAGATTGACCACTCCTTTTGACAGTGTCCGTAGCCTAACACTGGAGGCTGGGCTCATGAATCATACTTATAAGGTTGGTCAAAATATTGCTGTGGCGTTGAACGAAGAAGGATTGCTAGATGTAGACACTGAGTACAGCTGGAGAGGGAAGCACCGTGGAGCTCTAATTGTTAGAGAGCCAGTGAATATGAAGTATAGTGTGTCGGTCAGCTATAATCCAGGCATCACTGACGCTGAGCTATACGCCAATTGGAATAGGTAAGAGCCTCTTCATCAAAATGTCTAGATCTAGTAAAGGACTAAATAATGATTATGTGGGCATAGTGAGACGAGCATATAATTCTTGGTGTCCTGTTTTGAACAACTTTTTACTGTAGTAGACCCTGTATAGTCATACTACCCAATCGAAACAGTAAACACACATTTTATTACTATCTACAAAAACAGAATTTTATTTTTTTTAGTGCAATGCAGCAATAATCAACTATTTTGTTTGTTATGTTCTGCTTTTGATCTCAAATATTAAAAACATCAATCCTTGAAATTTATAATTTCCCTTTCGTTTTGTTGGATAAAGATCACTACAAATTGTAAGTACTATTATTCTTTGAATTGAGCTGACATGTTATTCAAGTTATCATACAAAAAATTACAACAAAGAAGAGTTAATTTGGATTTATTTGGATTTCTGTTAGAGATCATCGACACAGCAACATACGCATTACAGCATATTCCAATGACCAGTCCAGCAGTTCTAAAACAAACCAAAGCTTTGCCTTTGAAATTAAGCATGCACTTCGCAAGATGGGCATAAACCAAAAGCTCATCAGTTCTGATGGCGTGAGCTCAAAATTTGGCAAGTTCTACTGGGATGGTGATGCGAGAAGCAGGATCTTCTATGACATGGAACTAAAGGATAACAATAAGGATAGCAAGAAATCCAAAGAAGGATATATAAGCCTGGGCCTGCCCTACAGGACACTTGGATTATCTGGATCTTACAAGTAACGGCTTTGACACTGACCACGTTTCTGCCATAATTCAGGAAATCAGATAATTCTGTACTTTTCTAATCCATTTAAAAATCATTTTATAGAATTATTTAAAAAAAAAGGCAGAAATTTGTACAGTTTTGCAGGAATTCATAGCTGATAATGAATTTGTAAAAGGTTGTAAAAAGATGTATATGTTGTTACAGAACATTCTAATTGCTCTTATTATCATAACCTTAAACAAAATGAAACAGTAAACTATGCTCTTATGAATTTTGACTATTGATACCAGTATACAGTTGTAACATTAATTCATTCACATTAGAAGAAGTTATGTTAGTTGATGCTCAAATGTTAATCATTCTTTTTCAGTCAAATTAAGCATAGGGGAGATGCTAGATTTAGCTGGGACATAGACCATCCAGCCAGACATATTGAACTGAAGGGAGCGATTATTCCTAATGACCACTTCAAGGGGAACATGACTTTAAGCATGCCAGCTTTCAGAAAGGTAATATTTTCAGCCTTTTAAAATTTTCCTACTTTTCAGAAAACAAAAACTTGATTGACAATCGATCAGAGCATAAAATCGAAATAGAATTTTTGAATTGTTTTTGGGAAAAAGTGTTCAGTGGGTCTCCTTTAATTCTTGAGAAGTTCATCCCCCCAACCCCCCTCCCTCAAGCCCCCGAAAAGAAAGCTATGAGTCAGATTATCCACGCTTATAAAGATATGATTAAATTTGCCATGAATGGCTAAAACTAATGAGCGATCAGTCTACCTGTCAGATGGTCAGTTAAAAATTGCTGTGAAGCATTCAAGAAAAAATTAATCGCTTCATACAGAACTATTTTTTTTCATATGTTTTGTACCATATAATATAAACACAAATATGGTTTAAAAATGCATTAGTTTACCGTTTTTTGATGAGGTATATTGTGTATTTCTTTTAGCTCTATAATGTGAACCTTATAGTGAGCTGTGAAATAAGTCATATTTCTTTGTAAAAATAAGAAGTAATTAAGAAGATAGAATGAAAGAGTTCTGTTCCAAATCATAAACTGTCTGAATTTTAAACTTTTTAATGATAAGACTCTCCATGCCTCCAAACCCTCCCACACAGAAACAATTAAATGTTATGGTGACTACACTGAGAAGTCCTTGTTGCCTTGAGTTGGATCCCACCAGTCATAGACCATGGATTTTTGCTCAACGTGCAATATGAGTGTCCATCATAAAGCAAGCAATGTCGCATTTAGAAGACTTAGTGTACATGTCCTGAAATTTTCATTGTAAAATCCCTACTTTTATTGTTTAAAATCCTTTTTGCATATTATCCGTTTATTTTGGGTAACCTCAACTCAAAGCCTGGAAACAACATCTGGTATGCTTTATGCAACATCTAGCGTGAAGTTGCTATGTTCCTCTTCCCTTTTGCAGGATATATTTCTTACAGTTTCAATAAAAATTTCTTCTTCCGAGTAGGCCCTGTACTTTTTTATTGTTCCTTCTGCATTTCTTTCCTTTATCAATCTGTCTGCACTATCATTTTCCTGGTTTCTACATGAGGTTGGATCCATTATACAAAGAAAATTTAAATCTATCCTTAAACTGAATCTGAGGAAAACAACAATCAAAACTAAAAATAATTTATCTCTTTGAATAACCAAAATGACGTTGTAAGAGGTAGTTTTACAACATCAAAAGTTTTCCCTAAGTTTTTAAGAAGTTTGATTTGTTGGGTTTCTTTTGAAATGTTTCCCAAATTGCTTTTCTACTCAGGAAATTCATGTCGATAGTGAGATAGCCTTTAGGAAGGATGGAAAAATTCTAGATGTCATGACTAAAATTTCTTACTCAAAGAGTGCCTGGAAAACAATAACATTGACCTCTACACTGGAGGATGCCTGCAACAATGATTGCCCCTTCTGCTACAGTTTGGCATTGGGTGTGATTCATCCCCACACTAACGTCGACATCCAGACGACCTTTTTGGGCGGCATTTCTGTCAAGGAAATGGCTGTGGCTACTGGGTTGAAAGGCCACTATTTAACTGCCTTTGGAGAGAAAAAAGATCTAGGAGTCTTGGTGCATATCAACCAACTTAACAGACAGCTCCATTTTTATGTGAGTTTCATTGTGATAAATAGTCATTGAAACAGGCTACAATTTTTTAGTTCAATTTCTGATAGTAAATAGATTAATGCATCAGAAATTTTAATTTTCTGTTGAGATTTGTGATGGGAAATATAAAAAAGTAACAGAAAGCTCAGTTCTTAGGTGAGACTTGTGATGGTAAATAGACCAATGTCCAGGTGAGATTTGTGACAGTAAATAGACCAATGTCCAGGTGAGATTTGTGACAGTAAATAGACCAATGTCCAGGTGAGATTTGTAATGGTAAAATGTTCAATGTATCAGTCATTGTAATGTTCAGGTGAGATTTGCCATAGGAAGCATATCAAGGTAAAAGAAAGCTTAGTATTTAGTTGAGGTTTGTGATGATACATATTTAAATAAAGCAATGTTACAGACAGATTAGCATTCATGTAATATTTGTTATGGGAAATAGATTACCTTGAGAGATTGATCTGTTCTCTGGCCTGTATTTTGATAAAATATAAATCAATGCAACAGATTAGAAATTTAATACACATGGGAGTTAAAGGGTATAAAATCATCCAGTAAAGCTTTATTTTAATTTTGAGTTTTAACCTGGACGAACTCATGAGGCAGTTAAGTTCACAGCATTTTTTTTTTATTCTTTTAATGGAGTTTGGATCTGATTCAAAGTCAATGGTTTTTTTGTCAATAGGTTGACACAAAGGGAAAGTTTAATTTCAAGAAAGGAATTTTTTTTGCTGGATCACAAATCTTCCTCTAAACTGATGTATTGTACTTTGTTTTGGGTCATGTACCAGCACTAATGACAGATGTGTTTTCAAAAGTCATCAACAAAGATTTCAAATATAACATGATCTCAGTTATCATAAAAATTCATGTGAAAATTCCTCAGGACATGAATAAATTATTTCATAATCCCTGCACTTTCTTTAAGGAATTACACTCTGAATAAAATTAAATGAGATTTTTTTTATTCTGCAGATTTTGCAACCCACGAGCAGGATGGAATATAAAGCTGAAGTACTTAAAGGTTATCCATACACAGTGCGCATGCTCAGGATTGTTGATGATGTAGAGACTTTCCGTTTGGAGCTTATTTCTGATGTGAAGAAGAAGTTGATTGAGTTAAACCTGATTAAGGATGTTGGTAGGTTTTCTTTGTTGGAAATTACCCTTTCTGCTTTTTGCAGTATTACTGAAACAATTATTATATACATAAAGAGGAACATAATTTTTACTTAAGTGTTAGCTGTTCACAAAATATACTTTCCCACTAAACATTTAGTATTTCCGTCGCTCACTTTTATTTGTTTCAAATTTTGTATTATCAAAATACAGCTTTAGCATTTTGCTGCATAGAATGTCAGTTGCAGCATTCTAGATATAGCTTTGCCCGTCCTAGGATCTGTTCTTGTTTGACTGCCACTCTGTTACAAGATGTTTTTTTACCAGAAAACCTATGCCCATCTATACCTTTGGGTTTTATAAGTTGCCTTATTCCATGTTAATAGTTAAACAGTTTTTTTTATTGTCCATCACAAATATTTAATGAGTTTTTTTTTTCTTTCAGAAAATCTGAAGTTATGTATTGGGTATCCTACAAAAAATGGATTCCGGGCTGAAATAAATCACACCAACTTTGACTTCAATTCAATAGATGCTTTACTCCATGTGTACCTCCCTGAAAGCTCTCGTCTACTGCACACACGTCTGCATTGGGAGCCGAATATGTTGCGAAACATGATGCAAGCTCTCAGGGATCGTGTTATGGCTGATGACTTTATTATTTCTTCCTCGAGTCTTGTATCAACTATGAATATTTTGCGCAATGAGGTAACTCCACATGTGGCGTTTTAGAGATAGCTCCTCCTTTGAAATTTACCTGATTGGAAGCTCAATCGTTAGTAGAAATGAATGAAACTTCTTTTCAAAAATAAATTTCTTTTTAAATTTTTGAAAATACTTATCCCATCATCTTCAATAGAAATCAGTTTTGATTCTATTACAAATTTCATCGATCCTGATGTATGATAGAAATGCAAGCAGAAAATCGTATTCTGTGTCAAGGTAAATATGAAAGGAATAGCGCTTTTGCCACATCAAAGACTAATTAATTATAAACATTTTACAGATGTAGATCTAAGAGTAAAATATGTCGTAGTAAGATCATTATTCTGTATGTAAATCTAATGATTTGGTCTGAGATGTTCTTATTTATTAAAACGTAGTAATGAAGTCACGCCTATCAACACAGTGATAAAGGGCCTAGCACAACTTTTTTGCTATAGATAAATTTTTTATGTGATTGGAAATGCAGTGGACAAGGAAACACCTAAACAAAAAGTTATAAACTCAGATTTTTGAAATATGTGAAGTTATTTTTGAAGAAAGGTCTAGATCTATCTAACCTTTGAATGAATCACTTTATAGGAAGCTTGAAATCCAATTTATTGGACTGCACAATTAATCAGGCATTACTCAGGTTTGCATTTCTAAATTTAGAGACACAATGTCCTGACATACATGAATACATGTAGTTCGCATGTAAAGTAAATAAGCAATTATTCATATTTTACCCTAAAAACAGAAATTTTGAATAAATTAAAATAGCATATTAACATTAATCTCAAGATTTGTGTTTAATGAAGTACTGTGTAAATGTTAATTTATTTACAGTATATCAACAAATATAAAGTATCAGTGTAACATTATAGCTACAGTATCACTATATGTGGTTCACCTAATTTTAAATGACATCAATAAATGTACTACATCATTTTATAAATCAGTTCATTATCAGTTGTGATTATGATATTGCACCAATACAAGCTTTAGCTTTTGGTAGATCTCATGTTTATTTCCTGATGCATTGAAATTTTCAATACGTCCAAACGTTGATAACTTATCCATTTCCATCAGCATGACAAGCAGAAAAAACAAACAATTTTTTTTCTTTTTTCAAGCCTTTTTCTTCAATTAGTTTGATGTACATATTTACCAATTTTGCCTCTCTGTTTAGTTTGATGCAAAGTACAAAGACATCACAGTGGCTTTGGAGGAGGAAATGCGCCCATTGGTGCGCGATCTTCTCAAAGAGTTGGCATACCTGGAACACAATATTCTTGGTGACTCAAAAACAATGGAAAAGATATTCAACAATAATCATCTAGCTCTTGATTCCATACCAATTGTTGAAGAATTCTTTGGCGGTATTCTGTAAGCATCAATGCTTTTTATTTAAATGAAGTGTCTTTAGGGTGTTTAAAATCCACAAATTCAACTTTTTCGTAAAAATAAATTTCATTTTTGAAGAGACTCCAGTAACTTTCTAGTGTTCTTTCTTGCCCTAAAGATTGAAAGGCAAAAGATTAGAGGATGTAAACATGAATTAACAAAATATAATAATGAGTGTTTGTAACTTGAATTAAAGAAGTTAAAGCTCAAACTTTTAAAGATGTATGGTTTTTAGTATCTTGATACCCTTTGCAGCATAATTTATATCTTGTAACATCTTATTGAAGAGACTGAGTCAATCTACTCTGTAAATAAGGCGCTGATGTTGCTTTGGGTGATACGTATGCAATGTTGTGTTCAGAATTATTAATAAAGCTCAAAACAAGGTAATCTTAGCTCTTTAAGCATGTCAAAGTCATGCTAGCTCTGAAAAAGATGGAATGTAGTAGTAGTAGTAGTAGTAGTAGTAGTAGTAGTAGTAGTAGTAGTAGTAGTAGTAGTAGTAGTAGTAGTAGTAGTAGTGGTAGTGGTAGTGGTAGTGGTAGTGGTAGTGGTAGTGGTAGTGGTAGTGGTAGTAGTAGTAGTAGTAGTAGTAGTAGTAGTAGTAGTAGTGGTAGTGGTAGTGGTAGTGGTAGTGGTAGTGGTAGTAGTAGTGGTAGTGGTAGTGGTAGTAGTAGTGGTAGTAGTAGTAGTAGTAGTATTAGTGGTAATGGTAGTGGTAGTAGTAGTGGTAGTATTAGTGGTAGTATTAGTGGTAGTGGTAGTGGTAGTGGTAGTGGTAGTGGTAGTGGTAGTGGTAGTGGTAGTAGTAGTAGTAGTAGTAGTAGTAGTAGTAGTAGTAGTAGTAGTATAATGATGGTTATTATACCGGTTGTCTTCTGTCAGTGTCTAAATGTATCATAAGAGAGTGTCTGATTTAGCCAGCTTGATTGAAGAATTAATGATTAGTTTTTCGGAAATGCAGTAAGTAAAAAATTGGTTGCTTGAAATGACGAATGTGAAGGTACATTTGTGACGTTATTTCAAGTCTTCAAGCATTTTCATTCCCTATTCATTTGAGTTGTTAAGTAACATTGAATTGTTTTTACATCCAAGGAGATTTTGGGGAGAACATTGTTGTTTCTTATTCTATATCATTTGATAAAGAACCAACACTCTAATATAGCATTAACGTGTTTTGTTATCAGGAACTTATTCCGAAATATCTTTTATTTATTTACGTTATAACCATTTCTAAGATAAATATATATATATATATAGATAGATACATAAATTTTGTTTTGAAAAGCTAACATTACGTTTTGACAAACACCCTCAATTTAAGGTATATTTATAACCTGCAGGCCTTAAAGTACAAACATGTGCTTGCTATGATAGAATTTTTGTTTTGTTTTGTTTCGTTTTAAACAGTCATTAACCTTGCCTTATCCATGAATATTCTTCACACCATGTTTTCAAAATAGAAAGATTTCTTACTTGAGCTCAGAATTTAAAAAATCTTTAGCTTTGCATATAAAATGGTGCTTCAAATTTTAAAAAAAATTTATCTCATCTTTTCCTTAACATAATGTAGGGCTTTATGATAAAAAATATATATTAAGTTCATAGAATTCTTATCTGAAATTGTTAATGCAATTATCAACAAAACTGGGTGTGTTTTAACTTTTATATATGTGAAAACGTCTCTCATAGAACCAAAAAGATCTTTAGATTTTCAAATGAGAAAAGGCTTCATTGGTGAAAAATAATTCAAACCAATTTTCTTGAAATATGGTCTAATCGAGTTGAAACCTTATTAATCTGTGGTTCAGATTATTTTGTTTTCAAATAAGAATTTTTAAATATAGAAACTAGAGAAGAAAATAGGTGAATTACTTGATTGTATATTTGAATTATATTCTTTACCAGAATGAGGTATGTGCAGTTCACGAGAGGATGCCAACAAGAAATCAAGAAGCTAATCAGAGCCCTCAACAGAGGCCTAGATAGAATGATCACCTATCCCACAGAGGCACAGAGAAAACAGAAGAAATATGAGGAATTGCTCATAAGAGACACTGAAATAATAGTGAGGAGTAAGATAAGGAAATATTTCCAAGCTTTGGATTCCTATTTGGCTGGAAAAGAAGCTGCCCTGGCTAGCTTCCAGGATTGGATGATGAGATCCATCCAAGAAACTGGAGGTGAAATATTATGTTACAAGATTATCTTGCAACTATTTTTTGTTCCATAGCAAACAAAGATCTGATGCGGTTTGGATTTATTATTTATGCTCCAATATAAATATGTTTCAAACCATCTTTTTTTTTCAAGAAAAAAAGGAAGCAATCTTATAGATGGTCAAACAATTGAAAATGAACTCAAACTTTAAAATACTGTTATATTAACCGGCTTAAGAAGAAAACTGTAAAAAAAAATCTGTTCTAAATACATGCATCAATTGCTAAATATTTGATTGTTCCACCAATATTTTATAGTCTGCTCTAAAAAAACTAAGCTATACATTTATTATTGGCATATCGCAAAACAAGAATGTTTTGTGAAAGACATCAGCAATCTTAAAAATAGATATTAGTTGAATTTAAATGCAAAGTTAAAATGATTATTTAATGAATTGAGAAGTAGTTGATACTTATCAAACCTATATTAGCTGTATATTCTATGCACCTATATATATACATCTTCATCTAGATTGATTGAGAAATTGTTGTAGTTTTTCATCATTCATCCACATTAAGATATAAGCCTTTTTTTGGCCGCAACTGGTACACCTAGCAGGGGAATGCAACTGCCACAGAGGCAAGGACCTCTACAACCACTGAGACTATGAAACCTGGTGATAGTTTTGGCTAGACAAGGTTTGATCCCACAGTCAGAGAGCCCAAGCCTGTATTTGAACCCAGAGCTCTATGGAATGAGCTATTTGGCACCCCAAGTCAATCGAGACAAACTAACCACTGTGGCAGAGGCTCATTTTGCCTTGATTCATCCAGCAGCTGATAGTTTCGCTCTCGATCTAGATTCCAGCAAAAATTTCAATGATTTGTTCGAAATTGATTTAAATTATGTCCTTTAGAACGTTCTTTAAAATGGTTACATCTTAATCATCAATGAAGATTGTATGTTTAGATACATAATTAATTAATCTTCCACCCAATTTGATCTCTATTTCCTGTATTTATAGACCTATGTCATCATATCGATATAACTGTGATGTTTAATATTCCAAAACATAGATATCCTTGTATGTTAGGTATAACATAAAACCAGAATGTATATGGAATGACTGTGTCAAATGGGAAAGCACTTAGCGCAAAGATTCCCTCGCAACTATTGAATAATTAAAAAGTAAAAAGGCCATAAGTACTAAGCTTGATTTATTGAACTGGCGGGCACTATGAAAACGTTCATATCATTATGTCTTAGAGGTAAAAATCAAGATAGCAAAGGCGTGTAAAACCAACAAAGAAAATAAACAGATACAGTGGAACGCTTCACAAAAACCTTTCAAAAGAGACCACACTGTACTCTTCTCAAGGGATTTTTATCTCAAAGATATGAATTTGCAGGCTAGTTAACGTCTTATCCTTTAAGTAAATAAATATTTCAATGAAGACCATGCTTTTAAGAATAACATTTTTTTTAATCTTCACAAGATTTAAAAAAAACGGTCCTGCTGTAAAGAGATAGATAGGTAGAGAGAAGGAAAGTGTTTACAATGGAATGAAAAAGTGATACATGAGATGAGAGAAACATATGGATAAAAGACATAGATTCAGATTAACTCAGTCCAGTACCATTAGTTAAATTAGGCTATGCACATAAGAAAGAAACTGAAACATTGGGTCATTTCAAAAACCCATTCTCTATGTCTACTTGAATGTTACAAATATTGCATCTGACAACAATATTCTTTTACTTTCACCAGATGCTTTCTACAGTTCCATGTACATAACTTACTTATTTGACACTCTGAGTAATTTTGATGTAAGTCAGTTAGCCCCTCCTGTAAGACTTGCAAAGAAAGTTACCAGTGGAATCTTTGTAACTGCGAGTCATGTCAGTTCCAAGATCAGCAACATGTTGGCGCCTCTGAACATTGATATGAATATGAGTGAATTCAATGAAATTTATCAGCAGGTAAGAATTACAGAATACAGAATGCAGAAAAAATATATAAACCATTGTTTTAAAATACTGAAAATGGATAAAGCAAGAATTTACCAAAGTGTTTTGAAAAAAAGTACATGCATTTTTCAATGTAAGTGCATGGAAAGAGAAACTTTTAACAATTTTTAAAATGGTTGGCATACAAAATTAATTGATTTTACAGATTCTCTTGGATACAAAAATGTATTAGATGTTATATGCATATATAAAATAATTAAATTAACTATTAACATAACAAAAAGTTTTTCATGTTTTAGAACCTTGAATAGTTAGCAGGTTTTTCGGTCGCTGCAGTGGCTCATGGAAATGCTTTTCGTGTTTTAGAGCCTTGACTAGTTGGCAGGTTTTTCGGTTGCTGCAGTGGCTCATGGAAATGCTTTTCGTGTTTTAGAGCCTTGAATAGTTGGCAGGTTTTTCGGTTGCTGCAGTGGCTCATGGAAATGCTTTTCATGTTTTAGAGCCTTGAATAGTTGGCAGGTTTTTCGGTTGCTGCAGTGGCTCATGGAAATGCTTTTCGTGTTTTAGAGCCTTGAATAGTTGGCAGGTTTTTCGGTTGCTGCAGTGGCTCATGGAAATGCTTTTCATGTTTTAGAGCCTTGAATAGTTAGGTTTTTCGGTTGCTGCAGTGGCTCATGGAAATGCTTTTCGTGTTTTAGAGCCTTGAATAGTTGGCAGGTTTTTCGGTTGCTGCAGTGGCTCATGGAAATGCAAATCGACCATTCTTTCCTGTATTTTCTCTATATTGACGATTTTTCAGGAACTCCTAGTCTGATTCTTCTTGTTTTCAGCTTTTGATGCATGCTATTAGATAAAATAAATTCTTTGTGCGAAGACAAATTGGAAGACATTATGATCATCATAATGAAATACAGATTTCAACTAAAAGGATTGGTAAGGATAGACGAGGTGTCGCACTACTCAGATCCGCACGCATGCAGAAATTGCTTTTGTTATGTTTTCAACCTAGCTGCTTCATACATTCACTTCTTGCTTTTTTCTTTTGCAAACAACTGAATCTAAAAATGCATTAAGAAGAATTTCCAATCAGACATATTGCTGATTCCAGGGGGTTTGGGCCTACAAATACTGCCAGCCCGAGGAAACTCTTCACAGGCACAGCCAAGCCATCTTGAATATCACCAAGGAAGTCGTGGTCGATGAGCTGAAGCGATACATCAGGGACGTCGTACGATCCTATCAGCCTGTTACAGTTTGGGATCCCTTGCATGGTGAAATCCAGGCACAGTTCTTACTGCCACTTTATGTGCAGCGCATGGACCAGCCATTAGTTGTAAGTTGCTTATCTTGTGACGCACTTCCTGTTTGATTTATTTGATGTGGTTTAGATGCAAGGATCACTTTAATTTTTTTTTTTTTAATTTTATAATTACAATTAATAATAATAATAATAATAATAATAATAATAATAATAATAATAATAGTAGTAGTAGTAGTAGTAGTAGTAGTAGTAGTAGTAGTAGTAGTAGTAGTAGTAGTAGTAGTAGTAGTAGTAGTAGTAGTAGTATTGGTAGTCGTCGTCGTCGTCGTCGTCGTCGTCGTCGTCGTCGTCGTAGCAGCAGCAGCAGCAGCAGCAGTAGCAGCAACAGCAGCAGCAGCAGCAGTAGTAGTAGTAGCAGTAGTAGTAGTAGTAGTAGTAGTAGTAGTAGTAGTAGTAGTAGTAGCGGTAGCGGTAGCGGTAGCGGTAGCGGTAGCGGTAGCGGTAGCGGTAGCAGTAGTAGTAGTAGTAGTAGTAGTAGTAGTAGTAGTAGTAGTAGTAGTAGTAGTAGTAGTAGTAGTAGTAGTAGTAGTAGTATGTTTTTTTGAATTGGTAGTTAATAATGCATGTCCAAATGTTAAATAACTAAAAAACTAACAACAACAAAAATATGAAGTCTGAAAGAAATGACTCTAATAATGCTTTTTTTTCAGTGCATATGGGCTTGCAAATACTCGCAGCTTGTAGAGTATATTAACCTGGAAGGCTCATAAAAAGGGCAAAGGACATAAAAAGATCTTTGTGAAAAAAGGATCCCAAAACTCACCAATAAACCATCAGTTCAGTATACCTGAACATTACAGAAATCAAAAAGAAAGGTTGATTTGCATATAAACTGCTTTTCTTTTGCCTTGAAGTGCTTCAATTTTTTACTTAAACATGTAAGTGTATTGTAATTTGAGTTTGGCAACTTTGAACAATATTATAAATTTTTTTTAGCTGCACAACAGAGCCTTTGATTTCACCTGTACTTTCTTTTTTTTACACTACTATGTACATAGCGTTTTTTCTGCAATAAAAAGTTTTTTTCAGTCTCTTTGCCTTTCTTAATCTATTTTTGATAGGACTTTTTATAAGATCATATACCACTATGTTACTATTTCATTTCAATTTTTCACCCATTTCTTACGAGCTAGTACAATCTAAAGAAGGAAGCGTTGAAACATCTCTGATCTATGTGTTTTGCCCACGATCTCACTTAACACGATGGGAAAGCCTTCAACATTCCTGAACTAAATAAACTATATGAAAACCTTAGCTAAGTCATGGAAACAGAGGATTGAAACATACAAGAAAACAAAAAAGATTAAGTGCTTTGCCACATGTTCTTTCTCATTTAAGATTACTATTATTATTATTATTATTATTATTATTATTATTATTATTATTATTATTATTATTATTATTATTATTATTATTATTATTATTATTATTATTATTATTATTATTATTCTTGTTGTTGTTGTTGTTGTTGTTGTTGTTGTTGTTGTTGTTGTTGTTGTTGTTGTTGTTGTTGTTTATGTCGTCATCATTATTAGTACTACTACTGGTTGTATTTGTACTAAACTTCACAAGTGGGTTAATACCTCTTAAATGCCTTCTAACAAAGAGAGAAATGACAGATTGGCAAACAAAAGATGATTTAAAGATTAAACTACTTTTTGTTTTCCTCTAAGGCTTTCAATTCGGTTTACAAAATTCTGGGCATGAGATTAAAGTTTTAGAGTGGATTGTCAAACAGTACGAAAGAAGTCATTTGAAGGAAAACTAGAATAGTTATGTACTTGTCAATTTCTAGCACATGTGCTTCCATTTTTTTTTAGTTGAAATGTGAGATATGCCTTGGTTTATCATCCTCTTTTACTTTTTTTATTTCTTGATATGATGTTATTGTTGGTGAAAACTGATGCAAATGTTTATCTCAGTTGTTCACATCTGATTACAACTGTGAAAGATGGTTTTTTTATATATATAACTGTGCTTTTAAAGTTAATAATTTTGTTTTTGCTCTTTTCCTTTGCGCTTTGACTGTAAATACATATTTTAGAGCAAGAAATTAATTTGAACCTTTAATTAACTTTGCAGCGTGTGAAGTGTTACTAAACATAGTTTTGTTCTGCAGATACTCTGAATAGCTTTGTTGTCATAATTCATAATAAAATATTTGTGATATGAACGGAAAATAAAACAAGTTTGTCGTTTAACTATTGCCTTGATTTGGCACGCAAAATAAAGTTTCCTTGCTTTTTTTTTTTTTTTGTTTACGTACACTCATTGTCTTGACGTTTTGTATTTTGTGTCCATAATATAAATATTTGCAGCAAAGTTAACGCCATGTTGTAGTTACACCCAATTCCAAAGAACAACTAGGAGATAAAAGAAAGTAATGAACTAAGGCGGAATCACAGGGAATATGATTTCACCAAGAGTTATGCCCCCCTGTAGGGAGTGGTTAGTTCTGTTCTACAATCACAAGTATTTCGAGTATCTAAACAGAAGAATTTATATTTATAATTTAATTGTAAAATTTTATATCATGGGCACGTTTTATGTTTCCCATTTTCTAACTTCAAATTTCACAACGTTGCGACTTCTTACAGACGTTACTGTCTTATACGCTGACAAAAACTTAAAGTAGAGCGCATGCCTTCCAGGAGTGTATCATAAATTTTTGTGAAATGTTAAATTCTAACGGTACAGGTAACCTACTAATGAAATTAGTAAAATAAGTACACAAATCACTAAGTTGCTTTGTCGGCAAAATGGACTGGGCTTGTGTATTTTTAAGGTAGAGTATTGGGGTGCAGAGTTCATTATAAAAAAATGTTGATTAATATCCCGATGAGTCGGATAGATAAAGAAACAGGCAAGCAAAGAAAAAGATGGACAGATGTATAAACGGATAATAAAATGACAAGGAATCAAAATAAAAATTAAGAAAAGGATTCAAGGTCATATTTAAAGGTGGAACTGGTCGGACATGAAAGAGGGTACGACTGTCGGCTGGTCGGCTCGGAGCTGCGTTGTAAATTAAGACGTTTTTGGGCTCGAACCCCGCGGCTCTCTGGTTGTGCTGTCAGGTCTCATTCGACCAGCCTCATGGCTGTTTGTTTCCATGGATAACTTGTAATTTAAATATAATCATACAGAACGTGTTCGACAGGTTTGAAACTTCGCGGCTGAAACGACTGCATGCAGAGATACCTTTGAAATGAAAAAAATTGATAGTGAGATATCGCAAGAGACCTAACATTTTACCTATAATAGCTTTTTTAACTATTTTTTTTTTAAACTAGCCATCTTTTGGTGGTGTCAAAGGAAACATGTAAAGTCAAGTGAGGATTATTTATCAAATTTTCTGGAAACCAAAAAACAAACAAACAAACCAGTACTTATTAGTGCAGTCGGTAAAGGGGTGTGTGACTATGATTAATTCAACACGCACAAAAAAAGAAGCCCAAGAGTGCGAAGCTGTGGCTTTTAACCGATTAGTCACAACAATAAAACTAGTGGTAAGTACACACCATGTACCTCATAATGACAAATGCAGTGAGTCCAAAGTCCAAAGGTTAAAAGAGTTTCTTTACCTGTGCGAAACATCGTAATTAAGTCACACATCGTGGAAAAGTCAAATCGATGGAAAGTACAGTCTGGATGGGCTATATTGGAGAGCAGGATTTTGAGAGAAAAGCAACGAATTTTAGAAATGCTTCGATCTGATTGGCTCAAATTTTTTAATTAAATGTCAACTTAAATACAGGAAATTGCCTATAGCTATGTGTTGTTTTTTTTTTTATTTTTTCCCCCTGATCTGTTAAAAATCCTTTTAAAGATTTGTTAGGAGTCTATAAAAGCCATCAGAACTTGCGAAAAATGTTCTGCTCTGCGGTAATCCATAGCTGCCCAACTATTTAAATGTGCAGGACAAGGATCAATAAAAAAGTAGCATTTTTCCTAAATCAGCTAAAATTTCTCATTTGTTTAACTTTTCAAAAGAAGCCAAGACCTTCATAGAACAGATACCGGGGTATATTAGATTTAGTACCGTATGGCTAATGAACAAGTTGTAAGACAGAGAGAATGATGCAAAAAAGACTTTAGAAATACTAGTAGAATTAAATAGAAGAACGGTTGAAAGTCTAACCTTGCTAATATTTTGCTCTATATCCTATCTATCGTGAAGACTATGGAAGCTGGTTTTTTTTTTTATTCTCTCGTAGTGAGCAGCCCCGCTCTAGGAATCCAACCTAAAAAAAAAAGTACTCAACACTAAAAATGTATAAAGTTTTCCTTTAAAAGGTAATGGCTATCATTTTGGGGGATTATATCTTGAAAATATTATCGTTTATAAATAAATATTGATGGCATCTGATGTTTTTTTTCTATACATTTAAGGAGGTTCGATAATTATTTATTTTTACATTTTTTTTAAAAGATACATTTGTAAAATTTCAATCTAAATGTAAATTCTTAAAAACGTTCATTATTACAACCAAGACCATGTTTTCAGGGCAGTGCTTCTCCAGACAATTTTTGTCTGAGCTCGCACAGCGTTTATAAGTCGCGTTCATGAGAACACTGAAATAGATTTAGAATATACAGAAATAGCCTTTATCGTCTTGTTTTTTTTTTCTTTTTTTTCTTTTAGGTCGGAAATTTTCTGCGATGCTCAATCATTTGGACAAGAAACTTTAGAAAATAGTGCAAGGGTTCCCCACGCTTGTAGACAAAAATAAATAACTGTGGTTTTTTTAATGATTAATCAATAAAAACACAACATCAGTGGCCACAGTTGGTGGTCGTGATTATCATATATTACCTGGAGACCGACCCCACGACCTTTCTTTTTCATGATATTTTTACCTACAACTTGTTGATGGCTTTGTAAGGCGTACATTATCCAACCATAAAAATGTGGAAAAGAAGTGAAGGTCACGTTTTATATCCTAGTTCTCTTCTACGAGAGAGTGGGGTGAGGGTCAACAATGCGACACGTCACGTCCGGTTTATTGATTAGTATTGTTTTCGATCACCAGCACATTCGTGTGGATAAACACGGGCTTAGATCACAGCTCCCTTGCCCTGCTGATGTTGGGAGATCGTGCGTGGCGGGTCTGGATTTTCTTTATTCAAAATCCAGAATAAGGAAGTGGATGCCTTAAAGACGATGTCTTCCATATTGTACTATGGTTTTGCAATATTTCTTTTATCGACAAGTGCTTTCGTTTCAAACGTTCGTTCACACAATGAGATGACGAAAACAGATTTTAGACAGCCAAAACACAAGGCACAATTACTCGAAGCTAACGTTTCGAGAGTCTTTCCTAATGACAACATTGAGACTCACGAAAAATCGTCAGATTCTCGTGCAATGAACCAAAAAGATTCAAGTATTTTCTTAAAAATAGATTCTCCAGAAAGAATCCACACTAGCGATGTCCTAGAGCCAAACTCACCTCTTGTGAATGAAGACAAATTGAACAGCACGTTTTTTCATCAGAGCCGCAAAACGAAAAGGAACGTTTTCTCAAGAGGACTCGAAGGGTATCTCTCCGATATTCAACAAAACTTTGAGGCTGCGGGTAAACAAGCTGTCTTGTCCGCGGCTGCTGCGGCCCTTTCTTCAGCATTCCATCTTCCGGACAACTCACTGGCGGCCGGGAAAACAAACATAATAGGCAAAATAGGAGCGAATATCAACGCCGGAATGAAAGCTGAGGCCGCCATACTGGACGCAGCTTTGCCGATGGTGAAGGAATTGCTGCATATCCCTGACGGGCAGCCAAGGCGTTCTCCACTGTCTCTAGCCAATGTTCTCGACCAGTCCCAATGCGCCTTAGACTTTGAGCGTTCGCTTGCGGCTTTGTTAGCGAAGAAAAGATGGGCAGGGAAATGTAAGTTTTGGTAATCTATGACGCTTAGAGAAGTAAATATATTTTTTTTCCTTTAGTAAATATTCGGTTGTTAATTTGATATGCCTTCTCTTGACTGTGCTTGTTTTCTTTTCTTTATTTTCCATTAATCAATCAACCAATATTCTGAAGTAGAACGACCGCGGGGGGACATCGCTGCATTTGGTAACCCATTTTCATCTGTATTCCGCGCCCCCCCCCCCCCCTCAGATTGTCACTCAATGTCTCTCTCTCTTGTACATTTTATTCTTTGATCCTCTTATCTATTTCTCTTTCTTTTTCACAAATCCTTGTAAGATCGCTTCGACAAGTACCATAAAATTATCTTGTGACATGCCGATACCTTTCTTTCTTTTGGACAAGCCTAAAATTAAAAGCATATGTTTTTAATTGAAAAGGTCTTTTTACTTTCCTAAGTGCATCGGTAAAACTATCATAAAAAAGAGCAACAATAACGAGAGCTAGAAGAATCTAAGTACATAATTTTTCCAATATGACATTGAGGTATTTCTGTAGATCATCAACACATCTTAGATGCTAATCAGAAAGTCTTGTCATTTCCCAGAGGGTCAAACTTAAAACCACAATCTTTTAATCTGTAAATGAAGTGGCGATTATATTTTTTAAATAATTATGTTATTATCCATTTACAGCAAAATTTCTGAAGGTAATAATATTAATGTTGTGGCGCGACCCATAGAGTTGGTTATATGTCAGTTTGGTGTCACTACCAAAAGTGGGATTTGTCGTGTTTTTGTTTTTTCTTTCCCTCTGTCGCATAGACTGGGCTCTTTTTTTTTTTTTCATTAATTAGACTTAAGGGTTCAAAAGCCTTCTAACGGCAAACTCGATTTAAAAAAAACCAGCCGGGACTAATATTGGGAACCAAAACGAGGCATCTAGTTATGATAATGAGCCTTTAAGATAGATCGGTTTATAAAAAGATTATCATCCATTGTGAAAGTAAAATTAAGATCAAGATCAATACGCAATAGCTTTTTACTAGACTGATTTAAAATAAAAATATGATTGAGCTTTAAAGGATCGAAGGCAAAGGGCATCGCAGGATATTTCTCGGCAGATAAACTAATTGTTCAAAACGTTCGTCTCTTTTCATGACTTGTACTATGCTTCTTTACCAACCCCAAATTTTACTTGATCTGACGTAATTTGGATAAACGGTCGATAAGCAACATCAAGAAGGTTAAATTCGTCTTGTATTTGCACTAGGTATCATCTGAAAGGCTTTCTCAAGTACGTTTATTATAATATTACTGTGATATTGCGCGGCACTATGTATTTTGTCCATGAGGCGCTAGATAGCTCATTCGTTGAAATGGTGGACTGTGACAATAAATAAAGTAAACGCCTGCCAACTTTTTTCACCATGTGATGAGAAGAGAGAAACTAGAAGATCTTGTGACAACTGGAATGATCGAAGAAAAATGCGTGAAAAAGTGGTTCAAAGTGAAACGAATGACGGATGAACTGAAAGTGACGAGGGGTGCGTCGCAGGTCATGGTCACCTAACGCTAAAAACCAGGGCACCTAATTCATTGATTCTTAGGACTAAAAACTTAGACGTAAATTTATCAAAGTTTTGGCCTACCCCGCAATGAAGACATTCAATGAAGCTCTGGCTCTTTTATTGCCTACAGGTGTTTATGGCAGCCTAAAAGTCTAGGAATGGAGAGGACTAAAAACTTTTGTATTCTTGGCTAAAAGCTGCTTCTTTGCCGTTTTGATATAGAAGATCGGCAGAGCTGTGTTCACATTTTTTAAAGCAATGGCTACAGCGATATTTTGTTAGCGACCTTTAGATTTTTAACAAGTAAATCTGTTCAAACATAGTAGGCAAGTTTAAAAAGTTTTGGTCTGGATATGAAGCAATAAAGATAAGGCTTTGAAATTTGGCGCATATACTTTTATTTTCCTTCATCATCTCCATACAGTTATACATTTCTGCAACTTTTCTTTGATCTTTATATGTCTTTGAGGGTAAAAGGATTCAGAATGGGTCCCTAAATCGTCTTCAACAGCTTCAATGGTGTCCTCGTTGTCATGGAATCGGCGTCCTTTGAGTGATTCTTTTTTTAGATTCGGGAACAGAGAAAAAGTCTGGTGAAAAAAAGTTAGGTGAGGTAGGATTGTAATGCCGCACTGTTCTGCCGTTTGAAATGCTTGTCAAGCATTGTGTGCAAGAGCATTAAAGAGGACCCCATTGCTGAGTTTCCCAAACTTTTTCCTCATCAATTCGGACCGCAGTTTCTTCAGCAAACCCTAATTCTTGTCTCCTGTGAAGGTCTGTCCATTTTTCAGGTAGTCCTTTAAAATCACACCTTCCCAATCCCAGAAACACGACAACACGGCTCTTCCACTTGATGGTAACACCTTTCGGTTAGGGAGAGGAATGGATTTTCTGTCTGTTTTGCTCTAGATCAAACTGATGAATTGATTTTTCATCCATGGTAACCATGTTTAATGATATAGCTATCTATCTATCTATCTATCTATCTATCTCTCTCTCTCTCTCTCTCTCTCTCTATATATATATATATATATATATATATATATATATATATATATATATATATATATATAATTATACATATATATATATAATTTATATATATATATATGTGTGTGTGTGTGTGTGTGTGTGTTTAGACTCTATTCGAAGGAGAGTTTGCAAGACTCAACTCTCTGCTTCTTTTGCTTACTGGTCAAAAGACGACGTACCCCAGCGCAGAAACTTTGTTCACGTTAAGTTAGTCATTAAGAATCAGTTCGATCGACCCTACACTGATTCCAGTTTCACTTGAGAGATGTTTGACAGTAATTGTTATGCGTCGGTCGTGTAGAACCAGTTTCTTTACTTCAGTTGGTGGACACCCTTCACGGTCTTCATCCATCACGAATCCAAATTTGAGTTTTCTTACCTAGTATGTCGCAGTATTATATCAAGGTTATCTGTCATGATAAGTTATACATTTTTGCCACTTTTCTTCGATCTTTAAATGTCTTTGAGGGTAAAAGGATTCAGAATGGGTTCCTAAATCGTCTTCAACAGCTTCAATGGTGTCCTCGTTGTCATGGAAACGGCGTCCTTTGAGTGATTCTTTTTTAGATTCGGGAACAGAGAAAAAGTCTGGTGAAAAAAAAGGTAGGTGAGGTAGGATTGTGATGCCGCACTGTTCTGCCGTTTGAAATGCTTGTCAAGCCTTGTGTGCAGGAGCATTAAAGAGGACCCCATTGCTGAGTTTTCCAAACTTTTTCCTCATCAATTTGGACCATTTCCTCTTAAAATACCAGAAGAGGATTTTCTTGCAACTGTAAAAACTTAATAACCGAGCGATATTTCACTGTCTCCATGGCGCACCTTTAGCGAAAAAATATAAATGTTTTTTTTTTTTCATTTTGGTATCATTAAATTCAGTAGCAAGTGCCTAATGATCGTCGGATTTTCCAGAAAATTTGCATCTTGCTTTTCAAAGATATTAACTGAAAGCTAGCAAAATTTCTGTCATCTACCACTATTTCTTCCCACTCAAAGATTTTTCTAGACATCCTACCCCCCCCCCCTCACACACACACACATACACAGACCTCCTTTTAAGAAGATTTTTTTTAAGTAAATCATTTATTCTGTGTCATCTGTTAAATACGGTTTCGCGTTTTTGCTGTAAATATAAAGGCGATCACATTTGAAATGTTGCTTGTTTTTATTGTCTGAACACTTTTTTCCCAATCCCCATTCCACCCATTGATTTTTATTATTATTATTATTATTATTATTATTATTATTATTATTATTATTATTATTATTATTATTATTATTATTATTATTATTATTATTATTATTATTATTATTATTATTATTATTATTATTATTATTATTATTATTATTATTATTATCGTATCAACCGCCAGTATTCGATTCCTGGGGCAAACTTCCACCTGGAATCCTCAAAGTGTATGCGAACTTCAGGGGCGAGTACAAGGAATGCAGAGAGATTCGGGCCCCAGCTATTTCCGCCAATATGAACCAGCTAGGCAAACTGTCGCCAAATCTTAATCTCGCGTCTCTTGAAAATTTGGCCGAAGAGCAAAACGACGCGGATACGGATGGTTCTGTTGCCAAATCAGAACTTGTACAATTTCAGAATGGCCTTCATCGTTTTCCCGAGTTTCGAGGCAAGTTTTGCCACGTTGGCGTCACCTTGAAAGGTATACACATCGCTGGAGGAAAGGCGTTCGTGGTAAGCGTCCTTCGTTGTTTTTTCATTGTTAGGCCTGGAATTCAGTTGATAAATAAATAAATAAATGAAAACGTATCACTGTTTTAAGGTTTTGGCCTCAACATTCATTTTCTTGTGATAAAAATTAACATCCTGTAGAGTTATAACTTCTCCTAAGAAAATAAAGTTCTGCCTCAATCGATGAGACACAAAAAAAAAAAAAAAAGAAAAAGCAGAGAGATAAGGAAGCAAGGAAGGCAATACTTTTTTTTTTTTTTTTTTTTTTTTTTTGTTGTTTTTTATGTAGCCCGTTCATAACATTGTGATTTTATAAATTGCTTTTGAAATAATGCTGGACCAAATCAGCAAATCTTTTTGTTATAAATGTTTGTTTCCTCTCTCTCTCTCTCTCTCTCTCTCTCTCTCTCTCTCTCTCTCTCTCTCTCTCTCTCTCTCTCTCTCTCTCTCTCTCTCTCTCTCTCTCTCTCTCTCTCTCTCTCTCACTCTCTCTCTCTCTCTGCAGTCTAGTCCGCCTGTGGTGGTCGGCCTGACAATGGACTGGTGTGTTCCGTCCTCTTGCAGCGAGAGTCAAATCACGGATCTTTGGAATCACAGTGAGTCACGGGTGATATCAGCAGCGGTTGTGGTGTAGTGACAGCGATGGTGTTAATGTTTAAAGGGGTGGAAGTTTTCTTATCAGTGGTGGTGGTGGTTTTGATAGCTATAGAGTTGTTATGGTGGTGGTAGCGGTATTGATAGCTATAGCGTTGTTATGGTGGTGGTAGGGGCGTTGAGGGCTATAGTTTTGTTATGGTGGTGGTGGAGGTGAAGGTATTGAGAGCTATAGTGGTGATATCGAGGTGTTAGTAGAGTTAATGGCTATAGTGTGTCATGGTGGTGTTAGTAGTAATCATGGCTCTCTGGTGGTATTATGGTGGTTTTTGAGGTGTTTATTGCTACAATGGTGTTATGGTGGTAGTGTTTGTGTTATGGGGGATATTGCTAGTTACTGTACAGAATGCACTGTCATTCATGGCAATGGTGACCATGAAGTTCACCTTAGTTCTGTCTTAGTGCTAGCAACGCTAATAGAAACTACAACAATAGAGGAAAACACTGGCATGATTGGTGTATGCGATTGCTGCATTGGTAGAGAAAAAGGAGAGGAAGAATTTAGGTTTTTTTTAACTGAAATTGGAAGTCACTTGGTTAGTGTGATTGCGATGATTATAACAACGTTTACAGTTCTGATGCGGCTGTTGTAGCTTGTTATTGGTGGTTTCAAGACACAGAAGTGTGGGATTTACTAATAAAGCTGTTGAAACGAGTATTGATGTTTATGATTATCAGAGGGGCATAAATTACAGCAGGATCTGGTATGATGCTAGCTGGTGTAGGCTATGATGATGGTTATTAATATATGACGTGTTAATGGTGTAACAGATAAAGATAATAGCATTGGTATAGATCATGAAAGTATAAGTTATTTATAGATCAAGGCAAGTATAATTTTATTCAATATGAAGTAGTAATTTATGCAGAAGCAACAGCAGTAGTTGTAGTAGTAGTAGTAGTAGTAGTAGTAGTAGTAGTAGTAGTAGTAGTAGTAGTAGTAGTAGTAGTAGTAGTAGTAGTAGTAGTAGTAGTAGTAGTAGTAGTAGTAGTAGTAGTAGTAGGAGGAGGAGGAGGAGGAGGAGGAGGAGGAGGAAAAGCAGCAGCAGCATTAGTAGAGGAGAATGGAGAATGAGGAGTAAAATGTAGTTGTATTGTAAATAACTGAAAGACCAACTCCCATTCTTGTCTCTTGGATCCAAGCTTACTTTTACTCATAAATCTTTAAACGATTCCTTTCATGTTTCAGTTTCAAGCAGGTAAATGCTTACATTTGTCAAAGTATTCAACTCTGAAATGAAATTTAGCCGTTTATCGAGCTATTTCCGCTGTGTTCCCAGCATTCACACAGCTGACCAAGGATAAAGCGTTTGGAATGCCCGTAGAGCCCATCCCGGCATCATGCCAGGAGGATCTGCCTCGAATTGAAGGGAAAACCATCGGGATTCTGTGAGTTTGACAAGATTTCTGGTCGAAATACAAGTAAAATTTATTTTGGCCTTCTGTTCGTTTTGCTGAACTCAGAGTGTTAAATACAAATGTTATTATTGGAGTATTATAGTTTATTTTTTTTTTCATTCACATAATTTTGGTGATTACATATGAGAAGGGGTTAAAGTCATTCATATAGCCTTCATAGGACTTTCGGAATGCCACAGAATATTGCCTATATCGTGTTCAGAGCGTTGGCAAAGAATTGAATATCGAACAGTAAGCTGCAGTTTAAACTTGAATAAAATTTAGATTTTCATGATTACACTCAGTTTTTTAGCGATATATTATACAATTCATCACTAAATTTTTTTCATGGTAATCTTTTAAATAGTAAGAAAATCGAATATTTATCGTAATTGTTTAACTCTCCAGCTACTAAGAAAAATATTTGAATTATCTTTTAACGCACAAGACTGGCTGAATTGTGTTGCATTTGCAGTAGGCCTAAAGCATAGTTAACATCATTCAATTTTACACTCATTTTTCTTTCAGAATTTTCATCACTCTGTGTCTGTTGGGACAGGGAGCCTGCACCTACTACGATGTGTACTATATTCAAAAACCAAAATGGCGACTAGAGCGTTTGAAGTCAAAATTTATTTCCAAGAGTATGTCATGAGTGTTTTAATGATTAAGATTATGGTCGTGAAAGGGAGGGGAAAAAGCTGTTAAGATTATTATAGCCTATTGCCAAATAAGATACTAGCTTTGTTGTATTTTTGTTGAGTCAAATGTCTTCAAAACTCTTTGTGCATCTTTATACAGAGAAAATGGTTAGCATGAATATAAATTGTATGGAATGCGATGGAACAAAAAGATATGTCACCTTGTTGGAAGACGTGACTTCTGCTCAACATCAGAAGCATTTCGAAAATCTACGCAAAGTTAGATAACTTTGTTGCAAGTGCTTTCCCATGTGCGCGTTTTATTTTTCCTTTTTTGTTACTTAAAATTTCACACCGACGTGCAATCTTGCAGATTCTATTTCTTTAAAAGCTACCAAAAAACTTAAAGTAGAGTTCATGATTTTCAACTAGACAGCAAAACTCTTTGTGAAATCACATTCCGTATAGATCTAAGATGATATCACTTTCATGTCTCACAAACCTGTGTGCGATTCCGGAACTCTTTGTGCTGATCAAACAATCTATAGCCTTTTGGCTCCTCATGTTCAAAAACGTACCAGACAACACACATAGCTGCAACACTAATTTATAATAGAGGAAGGAGAAAAAAATGTAGAAAGGGTTGATATTCTTGAAGAAGCGAGCAAAAAAAAAAAAGGGAAAACAACAAAACAAACAAATAACAATAATTGTGTAAATCGGAATTATTTTAAAGAGGGATATAATGAAATATTGCTCAAGATATAAATAAGAAAATAAAAATGTAGAACAAAAACTAAATTATTTTAATGATTTAGAGTAATCATTAAGAGTGTTAGATGTAAGATGCAACATGATACAGTTCAAATAAACACTAGAAAATAATGACAAGTGATAGGTCTACATTAATATCAGGCAAACTCATGATTTTGCTATGCTAATTTTCTAATTCATGTTGTTTTTCAGGAAATGACCTCCTGACCCATACGGGGACAGTACAAACGAGAGGTCAGTCGGAACAGAGGGAGCCACTGATTGCCCGCGAAAACCACGGCCCGTATCCTGATGACGGCAACGAGGCTCTGACATCAGACGACATGGCTTTCTATGATCCCGAACTGAGTAAGATGGAATTTACATAGGAGAGAATAATTGGCCTCTATGCACCTAATGAAAAAACATAGCTGTAGAATTTGGAATATCCATATTCTTGAGAAAGAGCTTATAATTATGATTAGCTTTAGAAGACATTTTAAGGCTGGAAAAGAAAGGTCTGCTAAGTCCATGGGTGACTGTAAAACCAACGATTCAAGGATCATGGCTAGATGTAAATCCAGTATAAAAAACAGTTTTTGACATCTGAAGAAAATCACTGTGTATAATTTTGCTTCAAATTTTGTATTGCACAGAAAATTTTTCATCCCTCGATCGTGTATAAAAAAACGATACTGATAATTTTGAACTTTAGATCAAGCATAGATCTTTAAATGTTAAAAACCGTCTACGTTTTCAGGCCACAATTAATCTAGAACTAGATTTTTTAAAGTTTTTCGATAGACAACATTACTTCTGTCCTCAAAAATAGAAAAGTCTCATGAAGATTAAAGACAACATACTTGCATATCTTTACACTATGGGGTCAAAGTTGAAACAGTAAATACCTAAGAGTCTCTGGACATGCGCTCTGCACTGGCGATCTTTTATAACCTCAAAATTCTAATGACCTCAACAAGATAGCGATACATTTTCTTCAAATTGTAAACCCACTACTTCAGCCTCAGTTTTGACCATCCTCAGGAACGTCGCAACAGGTTATCCAAGTGTTCTCACTGTACACGAATGGTCAAAGGCTCCTAAACACCAAGCTGGCCCCGCACACATTGACCTGTGTCCACGGTATCAGGGCCATCAGCATGGCGTGGATTGTTATGGGTCATTCTGTTCTCTATAGCATGCCAGTTGCAGGTGAGACCAAAGAGAGAGAATCACTGATATCACTTTCCGTGGACAAGGCTGGGTTGTGGTTGTTAACACTATATTCGGTAGGCCGATAACCAGAGTAGATTGCTAATATTGTGTGGGTTGTAAATCGTAAGTAAGTAAGACTTAAAACATGATGAAGAAGTTTGTACTAGAAAAGAAACTATGAAAAAAAAACACCGCCTATAATGTGGAGTTGTTATGTATCAGCGCTGACAGCAGAGTTATTCCCGTGTTAGATTAATGAGTCAGGCATATCACCATCCCACTGCTTGCTTCTAATGGACGATTTTTTTGTTCGTTTTTTCCCACGTTGTTTCAATTAAATGAACCTTATTTAAAAACGAATAACCTGACTAAGTTATTAAATACGTTACAAAAGCAGTTGGGGGTTGGTTTGTTTTACTCATTAGATCTAAAGCAGTATGTAAATCGGGCAGTTCTGTAGAGTCGAAGGTCAATTACATCAATAAAAATAGCTTATTTTTAAACATAAACATAACTGCCATAACAGAATCTAGATCTCGGAGCGTGACATCGCCATAAAGTTATTGTTGTTGTTTTTTTTTTTTTTGTTGTTTTTTGTTGTTTTTTTTGCATGTGTGTGTGTTACTTATGTAAATAAGTATATTTAAATAATCTAAAAGTGAAGTTCATCACAACTGAGATCCACACCATTCTGATATACCGATACCCTCAGCTCTATCTGGGAGCGCGGCAGTCAGGCGCCTGTCTCGCCGTGTCCTTATGACTCTCCAAGGATGGCACTTCGGTAGCCAAGATCTCCCACAGAGACCCACTAACCTATGATGATTTCATTAACGTTTCGGATACTCGTCAACTCATGCTCTCTGTCCACAGAAAACACCGTGGACTTTTACCTCAGAGAACGGAAAGTGATTTATTCCATGATAATCACCAACGGTCCCTTCTCTGTTGATACCTTTTTCATTCTCAGGTAAAAAAAATTACTTAGAATGGGAATCTGCCTTTCGTCATGTTGTTTACATAATGGCTTATCTCAATATCAATAGTTCTGAAAATAAGGACAGAAATTCTATAAATAGGTTGATTTTTATGTAAACTTATTTGGCGTTCGGAGTAAAGCCTTTAGGCTTGGCCCAGCAATTTTTTACATTATTAAACAGTAGAAAAGAGAACTATCCACAATTAATAATGGTGTGCCAGTGTTATTTGGTCTATTTTTGAGATAGAAAATTTTGGTTATAAGATGACTAGATAGCTATGCATATTTTTAGATAGTTGGTGGTAGGAGAATAAAGAAGTTTTTATGTATTTTGTCTTTCGTCGATTAAAAGTTTATAAATCTCCTTATGAAGCCCAGTCAAAGTATCTTAAAAATTGCTTTTTTTCCCCTTTTTCTTGTTTCATAATTATTTTGTCATTACATATGAATGTTGTGTAATCTATTTCATCACTTCTGAATTAATCATTTTATTTTCAGTTTTAACAAAATGACTCCCAGTGCGTGATTTATATGAGCTTTAAATGCGTGTTACACATAAAAACCTCAACGTTTACATAGACAGAATATTCAACAAAAAGCCTGATTCGCAGAGTTGTTTTTTTTTTTACTGACAAAAGTGATCAGTCATACTAAAGAAATAATTTGTTTTCCTTGCCGCAAAGGGGGTAGACTGCCTTTCCTTTTAATTTTCTTTTTGTTTTTATTCAAAACGTCAGTCTTTTGCTGCCTCAGGGCAGACAGTAAACAATGGTATTTCTATGTATAGTTTACTTTTTAGTAAACAAAATTCATAAGTTGATCCTGTTATTCGGCACCATCGACAAAAAAAATGAAAAAAAAAATAGATAATGTATTATTACTTTCTCAATGTGGTTCAGACATTCCACAGGTCATGTAGCTAGATTTAGCTGCTTTCTGATCTATGGTTGAATATAAACTATAAAATTGTTTTTTGTTTTAAAATTATACTAAAGTTATTTTTCTCCAGTGTATTTTTGTCGCTGTTGTTGTTTATGTTTTTTGTTGTTCCTTTTACTCGTATAGTACGGTATTGTTCTTTGGTTTTGTTTTATTTTTTTTTCTAAAGAAGAATATTATGAAATTAAATAGCGGCTCATAAGACAATCAAAATGTAAGCCTACAAAACATCAATTGTGTTGGTTCAAATAAGGAATGAAAAAAAGTCGGTTTGTTTTACGGCATATTGCTGTATCTTATTGTGGACCTTTTGTTGTTCTCACCATTGACCTTGATGAGATCTTTGTCTCACCAACAGTGGCATAATGGTTGGATATACATTCCTGGAAATATACGAAGCAAACTCCAGGTTCAAGTGGCCAGTATTTGTCCTTTACAGATTCTTCAGGTAAGCACAGCAATGTTTTTCATTTCAATGACTTCCGCCGCTACTTATTCGATTAATAAACTCATATATCCTGAGGCACAGCCACACATTAGGCTGGATATAGTACCGGTCATGATTTCCAAAGACAAGCTTCAGGTAGTCAATTTTTGAATCCAGCTGACCGACTCAAGTTAGATCTTAAAGTTTGGCTTTGAAATTTTGAAATTTTTTTAAACTATGAAGCTGTAGAAATCTTCAACTTACAATAGAAGTGTGTGTAACTTGTTCGCTGATATGGGTAGTACATGGTCGCCGCCATGTTTAGTATTGTGGGCATTGGCCACGATTCAGGATTGAAAAGCAATGTGCTTGAACACGGCTCGCTCTGTCTAAGCTTAGAGTTAGTGGTAGGCTAGAGATTATGACTGGGCCACAAGAGTGATCGAGCAGTCGGCTGAGGTTAGGATTGTTCTTGATGACTGAAACGCTTTTTTTTGCCTTAAGATGTAGCAATCGATCAGAACTGCTTTGAAGAGTTTATCTAAATAAATAAGGGAGAGATAAGGATGGAATTATGTCCTGAACATCCGTTAGTTAATGGTTCGAAGCAATTTATTTATTGTCCATTCACAGCAAGAAATTTCCAAATTTATTGACATCATTTCACAACTAAAAGCGACAAACTTGCCCAAAAAGGGTATCACGTTTTGTCAGTTAAACACGCTTTTTGGTGTAAGATAAGGAGATCCATCGGAGGCGAGAATGCTTCGCCTCTATTGTCCAAAGATTGTTTAGAACCTCAGACTTTTTCCACCCATTAGGTTCAATCGGAAGTACTTTGTCTTGAAATCGTTTAATCGAATTTTTCAAACTGTCTCCAAGGACGGCTTCTTCTGTCCGCGGTTTGTTTAGAACCACCGTGACGTCAAAGTTTGTCTCCCTATTACGTTGAAAAGGGTGATCTTTGGTCCAACTTTTCAGACTGTCTCCGTCCATGGTAGTCGTTGGCGCCTTGTACATCTGCCTGTGGCCTGTCCTGGGGTCAGGTCCTGCCTACCCTGCCAAGTGTCCAGACGAGGAAGTTTGCACAAAATACTGGTACTATTCGTTCTTCTTCATCAACACCGTAGTAGAGACGGGTCGTAAGGTGAGTACATCATGCTGGTACTATTCGCTCTTCTTCATCAACACCGTAGTAGAGACGGGTCGTAAGGTGAGTACAACATGCTGGTACTATTCGTTCTTCTTCATCAACACCGTAGTAGAGACGGGTCGTAAGGTGAGTACAACATGCTGGTACTAGTCGTTCTTCTTCATCAACACCGTAGTAGAGACGGGTCGTAAGGTGAGTACAACATGCTGGTACTAGTCGTTCTTCTTCATCAACACCGTAGTAGAGACGGGTCGTAAGGTGAGTACAACATGCTGGTACTAGTCGTTCTTCTTCATCAACACCGTAGTAGAGACGGGTCGTAAGGTGAGTACAACATGCTGGTACTAGTCGTTCTTCTTCATCAACACCGTAGTAGAGACGGGTCGTAAGGTGAGTACAACATGCTGGTACTAGTCGTTCTTCTTCATCAACACCGTAGTAGAGACGGGTCGTAAGGTGAGTACAACATGCTGGTACTAGTCGTTCTTCTTCATCAACACCGTAGTAGAGACGGGTCGTAAGGTGAGTACAACATGCTGGTACTAGTCGTTCTTCTTCATCAACACCGCAGTAGAGTAAGGTGAGTATAAAACGTGATTCAAACGCGGGGAGTGAGAAGGATGTGGGAAACAATGGGTTTCAGTGATAAGAGAGTGATAGCTTTTTGAAAATAAATAAAGAGAAGAGGTAGACTTGGAAATAAATAACAGTTAACGGCGCTAAAGGTAGAAAAGAAAACCAGGCATACAGGTGTTTAGAGAGAAAATATACTGACAGCCAGAAAGAAACAGAGACAGAGATAGACAGTCACTAGAAAGAGGGAGGGAGAGGGGAAGACATAGAGACCGCGATGCACAAAATGAATAGAAAGAGAGAGAGAGAGAGAGAGAGAGAGAGAGAGAGAGAGAGAGAGAGAGAGAGAGAGAGGGAGAGTGAGAGGAATAGATTGAGAGAGATAGTATGATCTGTGAGCAGATGAGTTGGTATGTATGGTGAAAGGTTTATATTTATAGTTATCACCAAGATCTTTTCGAGTCTTTCTCTCTGCAGATACTCTGCTCCTACTCATTGTTTCCATTACTCTATCAGATAGCCATACCTTTCCTGGCACAAAAGGTTTTATGCATAAAAAAATTGGAAATCATACAACGGTTAAGAATATTTTAAAAGATCAACATTGTAACAATGCCAAAATTCTCCAAGTGCTCCGAAAGTTATTTTAGCAGTCTGAAACTAAATTTTACATTATTTTTAAAGTGAAGACTTAGTACAATTAAACAAAAAAACTCATTTTTGCCTGTTAAAGAACCATCTCTCATTTTCCCAACCATTATAGCTGTTAAGCATTGAGATCCTGTACATCTGCATGCCCATATTCCTGCTGAGGTTGATACCAGTAATAACGGTTGTAGTTGTAATGGTTGCCATCATGATAGCGCAAGCTTAACACTTAATGCGCAAATCTTAAATCTCGCATTTCAAATATCTTTCTCCTTGTCTCACAGTGCATGGGGTGGACATGGTATCTGTCTGTGGATTATCAGCTCTATCTGTTGTCCCCGTTTTTGATGGTTCCTATAGTCAGGTAAACTGATTTTCCCTTACAGTTTTTCTATCTGCTTTTAGCACGGTTTGGATTGTTCATTGTTTTTTTTTTGGTTGTTTTTTTTTTTTTTGGCATGTAATAACCGATGTTGTTCAAGGAGATTCAGGGTGTGTTCTTTTCTATCACCATTGCAACGGCTTTTTCACACACACACACAAACACACAGACTCGCATATATATATATATATATAGATATAGATATATGGAGTTTGATATTTGTCAATGCAGAAAGAAAATGGCAATAAGTTCGGAGCAAGAGAGTTGTAGAATATAAAATGTCCGTCTAGTCTGCTTCTCTCTCTCTATCTCTCTCCCTGTATGTGTGTGTGTTTGTCTCTCTCTCTCTCTCTCTCTCTCTCTCTCTCTCTCTCTCTCTCTCTCTCTCTCTCTCTCTCTCTCTTTAATTCGAGTATAGTCATTCCAAAAGATTATTGCAGAAGAAAAAGCCATTTTCTACACCATCTCTAGCATATCCAACAAGTGGGACTATTTGTTGTTGCCCCACGAGCATTCTGTACTTCACCAATTATAAGCCTCTAGGTTCAGGAAGGAAACACATTCCTAGAGTATCGGCATCTCAAAATATCCATGACTTTTTGCCCTGAAATTAAACCTTTTTCGAATGATTTATTTTCCTTTTTCACCTTTAATTTGATGCGCTTGTGACTGACGATGATACTCAGATGCTTTTGTGGACTCGAAGACTGGAATCTTCATTATTCTATCAATCAACCAATCAATCAATTCATTGTACTCTCTCTTTTTCCATTAATTTCCACTGCTGTTCTTTCTCTTTCCATGGAATTCAATGACAGTTTACGCTGATGTTTGCCTCAATCAATCAGTAATTCAGACCATAAATCCATAATTTAATCATTCACTCAGAGAATAAATCTGTTGCTTGATGAATCTTCCGAATAATCAACAGAGGCTGGAAGAAGACTGGGGTGACCCTGGCTGTTTTGATGAGCCTGGGCTTTATAGTGGCGGCTGGTGTCATCTCCCACAAATACAAGATGGCGGAGACCCTCATCCAAACGGCGACAAAGGACGGTGGATTGGTGTAAGACTACTACTACTACTACTCTCTCTCTCTCTCTCTCTCTCTCTCTCTCTCTCTCTCTCTCTCTCTCTCTCTCTATCTATCTATCTATCTATCTATCTATCTCTCCCTCTCCTCATTTTTTTTTAATTAAATTTGGGTTTCAATATGTACTTGAAGCTTGAGACGTAAAGGTGAAAGACAGGATTTGCAACCTTTTTTTATTTTGTTTTTGTTCGTTTTTTTAACTCTCAATTCAAATATCTGCATTGTGCTGGAAGAGAAGTTTAAGAGAAAAACTGTAGAAATACAAATAAAAACAAACTATTTGGAAAAACGGAGTAAGAACCAAAAATTGCTAGACGAACGTCACGATAAATGTTTTACCGTTTAAAAATTGTTTTCTTCTTGTTTTAGGAGTTTTCACTATCAAACAAATGATTCCTGCATCAGCTCCATAGGTAAACTCCGTGATAGCATTCATTGCTTTTGTAAATATCATTTTGAAAATTCGTGCAAGATTTGCAAAAATAAAAATCAGTATTTTTATTTGTCGTACCGAGAGAACACGGAAGAGTGATTGAGCTCAATTTATCTGAAGCCATTTTCTGTGTTTTAAACTGTAGATATTGAAATTAAAAATAAAATCAAACTTTGTAATATGTGGTTCATGTCAACAAAGTTTACATTGTTTTTTAAGAAAATCAACCAATTGGATCAGCATTTGAATTCATTTAATACCACAGTAAGTTTACGCAAAAAAATATATTGATGTGTGTGAAGATTTCGCATTACTTTTTTTATTATTTTTTTTTATTCCCACAATGATCTTTTAAAGACTATGAATGTGAAACATTGACGCAGTAAGATCCTTGTGTATCATGTATGGAAGAGTTAAATCGACGGCGTCGTGCTCTAACCGTGTAACTGGAGAAATCGTGTGAATCCAGATCTTTTAAACGTCTTAGAAATCGTGTCCGCGGGTTCCCTATCAATATCTGATGTCATTATACACTATAAATAGAATAAAAGTTGATTTTTGCGGTATAAAATTTATATTATTTGTTGAAAACTGTATTGCCATCTTAGAGTTTTAGAAAAGCATGCTCTTAGTATCATAAGAAGCTAGATTTTAAAAAAAAGATTTTTTTTCTAAAATATCAAAACGTCTGATAATGAAAACGGCAACTCGCAACGCATTTGGATTCATTTCCAAATATTTATGAAAATTTGCGATATTTTATGCAAAGGTTTATTTTTTACACACAGTCCCGACTTCATCCTCGGCATATTACCGTGAAAAAACGGATGAAATTTGAGTTTTAGTGGAGATAATATAATTGTAAATTAGTCTCTTTATTTTTCTCTGTCTTTTCATCTAATGTTTAGAGCATTGAGGAAGTTGCATAATCTATTCTATCTTCTTGCAGCAATGTGTATGAAGTTTTGAACAAGCTGTACTATGTGCCGTGGTGCCGCGTGGCTCCCTATATCATGGGCCTCATGTTGGGCTATTCCTTCAAGGTTACTGAACGCAAAATACGGGTACCGAAGGTAAGTCTTTGCATTTACCCGAAAATCTCCGCAGACTGTCATGAGGGCCAGTCATACGTTGGGAGGTTTCGTTGAATTCAAGACAGTATCGGGTGTAATTAGAAGTGTTATTGATAGATTGTCTAGCGACCTATAGATCTCTCCCAACGTCTTTAAGGCTCCAATCCTATTTTAGACCTGTCCAATGCATCGGTAACTCGTCACAAAAAGATCGCGATAAACTGGATTTCTAGATCATTTCATTTACAACCAGTAACAGAAGTCCTAGAAAAAAAAATTGCTTTCAAAAGTCTTCGTCAACGACTCTCTATCCCCCCTTATCCCCGCCTACCTCTCTCTCTCTCTCTCTCTCTCTCTCTCTCTCTCTCTCTCTCTCTCTCTCTCTCTCTCTCTCTCTCTCTCTCTCTCCCTCTGTCTCTCTCCCCCTCTCTGTCTCTCTGTGTCTCTCTGTGTCTCTCTGTGTCTCTCTGTGTCTCTCTGTGTCTCTCTCTCTGTCTGTCTCTGTCTGTCTCTGTCTGTCTCTTTATGTCTCTCTCTCTCTCTCTCTCTCTCTCTCTCTCTCTCTCTCTCTCTCTCTCTCTCTCTCTCTCTCTCTCTCTCTCTCCCCCCCCCCCCCTCCCCCTTCCTCTGCCCACTACTATTTTCCTGTCCTAACTTTTTCGCCCTTCACAATCTACTCCACTCAATAATTTGTGTGTTTTTTTCCCCTTCCCCTAACTCTTACACCAGGGTGTGGTCATCGTGGGCTGGACATTGAGTACAGCGACTGCGTTGTTCATGGTGTTCGGGATGTACGACAGCTACTCCCACCGCCACCTGACCACAGTCCTCGGAGCGGCTATTTATAACGCCCTCAAGGACGCCGGATTCAGCATGGCTGTGGCTTGGGTCATCTTCGCTTGCGTCACCGGCCACGGAGGTATAGAAACACTTTTCTTTTCTTTTTTTTTTTAGTTCCTCAAAGTCAGCTTAATCACCAACAGCGAAATAAAATGTTTAAGGCAAAATTATTGCTGTCCATTCGCTCCTTTCTTTCGCCTTTCATCCAACCATTCCTTCCTTCTTATCATTTTTGCGATCTTTTATCGCTTCCTTTTTTCCCCCTTCCGGTCCAGTCATCATATCGTGTAACCTCACTCCCTCTTCCTGAAAGACTTGTTGTTGTTGTTGTTGTTGTTGTTGTTGTTGTTGTTGTTGTTGTTGTTGTTGTTGTTGTTGTTGTTGTTATTGTTGTTGATGATGTTGTTTTTGTTGTTGTTGTTGTTGTTGTTCTTCTTCTTCTTCTTCTTCTTCTTCTTCTTCTTCTTCTTCTTCTTCTTCTTCTTCTTCTTCTTCTTCTTCTTCTTCTTCTTCTTCTTCTTCTCTTCCATTATATTTATCACTTTTACCGGCTAACCATCTTTTACCCATCCTTTTCCATGTTTTCAGTTTGAGAACATTCCCCCTTTTCCCTTTTATCGGTTATTTATATATTAACCTTTACCGGAGTCTCTCTAGCCGTCCTCTGACACCCTCCCACCCTGTTTATGCTCTTCTACGCAGGTGTGGTCAACTCCATCTTGTCTTGGAAGGCGTTTATATTGGTGAGCAGAGTGACTTACTGCATGTACCTGGTCCACATCCCAATCCTGTTCTACTTCGCCTTCACCAATGAGGGTACAGTGTGGTGGACAGAGTCCTATCTGGTAAGGACAGATCTGTCCCGAGAGTAAGACGAACGAGAAAAAGCGTCCACTAGCTTAGCATAACGTCCTATTCGATACATGAGACGTGCTGGTAAAGATGTTTTCTTCAGAGGACTGTGTCTCTTGTTGCTTCTTCTTTCAATGTGGTTAACATAATGTCAGAGCATGTAATTTACTTATGCTTACCCCTCCCCTTGCCTCCCCCCCCCCCCCAAAAAAAAAAAACAACAACAAAAAAACAAAAAAAAAACAAACAGCAAAAACATTGTAATCCTAATGACTCAAAGATGATGGAAAGCATTTATTTTATTGTCAAAGGGTTAGCCCATCTGCTTCCTCCCCTCCCCTCGCCAAAGAATACCTACTGGCGTACAGATTCAAAGCACCCATCTTTATTTTCCGATCTCCAGGTGATCAACTGGCTCGGCCTGCTGTCGGTATCCACTGTAGTCGCCACCATAATCTCCCTCACCACCGAGGCTCCGAGTCTGCGGGCACAGAAACTGATTCTCACCAAACTGGGCTTCCCTGTCTCGGGCTAGATCTAGATAATGGATGGTTAATGCGAGCCGCCTATAAAGAAGCCAAGTTCTCAGGAAATGCGGTCCACTCTGAAAAGATGCTTTCCGTGGCTCGCTATGGCGGGTAGCATAACAGTGGCTGTAATAATGATTATACTTTTTTATGAAGTTATTAAATTTTGATATGTATCGAAAATACGGCTTATCGTATTACATGTACTATTACCTATGATTTTAGACTCTACTATCAACAGTTTCATCTATCGAATAGCAAAATACAGTATCAGATTTTTATAGGATAAAAAGGATCAATTTTCAATCTTTTTTATTTCATTTTGCTTACGGTTAGCTTGTTATTCCTGTAATTCGAAAACAGAGTTAGTCAACATTGGAAAATAAATTGCCGAATATTGGCGAACACACACAAAAAAAATAATCAGAAAAGAAACATTTTAAAAGACAAGCAGCGACTATATTTAAATAGAAATAAACGATCGATCATTTCGTGTAATTTTGATCTGATCTTGTGATTGCCTCAAGTGATGCAAAAAAAAATGATGATTGGCTGAGTATACTTTAAGATAACTGATATGTGAACTAGTATTCTCTTTAAAAAAATAAAGCCAATATGTTAAAGGTCATTAACATAAAGTGTTCTTAAATAAGGATGCTTAGGTTATCACAATCAAATAAAACAAAAGATCGATTTAAGAGGAACACTGAATGGTTGTAATGTTTCCGTATCAGTCTTAATATTTGATGCTTTAATCAGAATCTCTTTCTTAACTTTATGTTATTATATTATGTGGGTCTAAATATATATATATATATATATATATATATATATATATATATATATATATTGTGGAGATTCGCTTTGTTTTAAAATTGCGTGCGTGAAAAGAGTCTTTTGGAAAGTGTACTGAGGTTTAGACATGACTTTTTTGGGGGACATCCTCAGTTCTTTTAAGATGATGTGTAGCCAAAAGTGCATTACCATTAAAAATACAAAAAAAGTCGGTCTTTGAAAAACTTCGAGATGTTTGGAAATGTCTTGATGTTGTCGCTTTGACTGCTTTTTTTTTTTTTTTACTGTTTTTTCCCCTATTTTGATTGATGTTATTTTTTTTTTTTTGTTTTGTTCTTGCTTCTTTATGTTTTTTGTTTGTTTTCAAGCGTCTAAGATTGTAATTTTTTTTTTAATTTTTAAACATTTTTTTCCTAGAAAATCACCTGGTGGCTTTGTGAAGAGACATTCAAGATATCTTGATCTCAGATGATTATTACTGTATTGAGCATACATTATGTCGTTTTGAACAGGTTTATGGAATAATGTTCCGTGCTAAAATGTGTCGATATTTGATATCAATGCAAGAGATATCAGATTTCTTCACGTCTCGTTTCAAAGGCAAGGCTTCAACTTATTATTATTATTATTATTATTATTATTATTATTATTATTATTATTATTATTATTATTATTATTATTATTATTATTATTATTATTATTATTATTGTTGTTGTTGTTGTTGTTGTTGTTGTTATTATTATTATTATTGCTGTTATTATTATTATTATTGCTGTTATTATTATTATTATTATTATTATTATTATTATTATTATTATTATTATTATTATTATTATTATTATTATTATTATTATTATTATCATTATTATTATTATTATCATGATGATGATGATGATTCTCTTTAGAATATCCAACAAATTTAGGTCACATGACTGTATGAGAGAAGTTCAGTACATCGCCCCCTGTTGTTTCACAGTAAACAAAATTGACAATCAGCAAGCAACATATTATAGTCTGAGTCAAGCACAGTAGTACAGAATCTAGGTTTAACAGTTTTGTGTCTCCGGGACCCATGCTCTATATAGCAATGGAGCATCAGCTGTGACTAATGATTGAGTTATGAAGTACCATGGAAAATTTTCATAAAATTGAAACATTGAAATTTTTATCACTTCATCGCCAAATGTGCTCCATCCACTTGCTGTTTATGTAAAATCTCACAGCAAAATCCATTTCTATTCAGACTTGAAGCATTTGCTGCATCATGAAGTCTAAATTAAAAGACTGAAAATGCAGGATCTAGAATCAGTCATGACTCTCTCCCACTAGGAACTAGTCTAGAGGACTATTTATACTCTCGTAGAGGTGAAATTTCATATGTGTGGAGCTCAAAGTTATCAAAGTTGACTGTCGTCCTCAAGAGTCATAGGTGCATTGACTTAGTTTCTGTCTCAACTTTTCAAGACGTCTATTGAGTACACTGTCACTCAGCTGAGATCACATGTGATTGTTTGCTCTCTTGCCCAAAGAAACAATTTAGTTACAACTGTTCAGTCGTTTTACGACTTTACGAATTGGAATTCGACTAAGTATCTTGTTAATAGATTATGTGATTAAAATACGATCTTTAAGATCGTTATGTATAGATGATCAACGACGCGTGCCAATCACGACAATATTATTATTACAAGCTGAAAAACTCTTTTTTTCTGATGTCAATTTGCTGGGAAGGGGTGCGAGTATGTATTAAAATAGGCTTATAAATCGTCCTTTTATTCATACAATCCAGATATATGCCTCCACCTATCCATCCTTACTTAGAATCTATTTATGATGATAACAAGCAAAATTACTCGTTCCAGGAAAGGATAGGTACCAACTGATAATATCATTCAACATTTATATATTCAAGTATCCATTTAAATTGATGTGCGCTTTACACTAAAAAACTAAAAAAAAAACCAAAAAACAAATGAATAAATAAATGAATATACCGCATAACATTAATATTCAAAATTGAATTCACGATAACGATTACAAAAAAAAATAACAAAACAAAATATAAGAAATTAAGGACAACTAAAAACGATATTAATCCTTATATGATATTTTAACGCTATTTCTCTCTCTCTCTCTCTCTCTCTCTCTCTCTCTCTCTCTCTCTCTCTCTCTCTCTCTCTCTCTCTCTCTCTCTCTCTCTCTCTCTCTCTCTCTCTCTCTCTCTCTCTCTCTCTCTCTATCTATCTAGCTATGTCTATCTCTCTTTCTCTATCCCTCTCAATCCAAACTTACACACACACACACACACATACTCTTCCCTCTCCCACACGTCGTTTACCATTTCACACAGTCACTAATGACACTGTTCGTTTTGATAAAAAGGACATGTGCTGGAAGTCCAGGAAGGTGAATGGAATTTAGGTACTCAGTTGGACAGTAAAATGCCTCTTCTTCATTTACAGCTGTGTCGATGGACCTGTAGATCAATGGCTGTCCAGGTGCCATGTGGAGAGTTTCGGCATTGATATCTGTCACCGTCTCATTGAGGGGAGCTAATATTTGCTCTTTCCATGAACCTTGATAATTTTTCTGGAAGCTGGTGAAATCAGACTCTATGAGCTCATCTACTGATTTTACAGACGTTCAAAAACGACGAAGGCAACTGACATCAGGCTCTTCTATCACTGAAAGAGAGCCATCTCCAAGTGACAACAGAAAATCAGCAAACTGGCCCGTATCTAAATCACCTGCCGTCAGAACACGCATGCTGGTCCTAAGCCTATTGCATGTGGCCACAAGGAGGACTTCTTGAGGCATGCATTCACAACGTTTGCTCTTGTACTCCTGATAACAGGTAAAATCTGTCGAAAGTCACCACACAATAAAATTGCAATGCTTCCTATGGGCATATCAGCACTTCTAATGTCCCTGAAGGTTCTGTCAAGAGCTTCAAAAACAATTTTGTTTGAAATAGAGACTTCATCAACTGCAATGGCACTGCAATCTTGAGAATAGCGAGCAAGTGCCGTTCATTTCTTGATGGAGCAAACTGGCAGTTCGGTCGGGGTGAGGTTCAATAGAACTTTAAACTTGCCGTGAATGAATCTTCCTCCTGTTCGTAGCGTAGCAGAAATACCACTGCTGGCAGTAGCAATAGCAATCTTACTCTGACAACGAGTGGATGACAAAATTGTGTCAATGAGAAATGTTTTCCCACATCCACCTGGAGCGTCAAGAAAAAATAATAAACAACTTTTACCTCTTAAAGCAATAGATCACAAGATCATCGAAAATGTGAAGCTGATCACTGGTGTTCAATACCATAGGCTGATTATCTTGTGTATTCCATACCAGTCCTTTCAACCGATTCTGAGACCATAGACATGAAGAGGCCTTCGTCCCATTCCAAGGACTAAATCCTCCAGAGCTGCTAATGAGGCATTTTCACTGAGATCATCTGGTGTGCCAGACCTGTGGATGAAGTCTTCGGAGAGTTCGGTCTTGTTATTAAGCCTCAGTTCCACTGGCTTACTTGGGTTGCAGTAAGTGAGAATGGTGGCAAGCAAATTACGTAATGCTGCTAGTGAGGCGCTGACTACTGCTACCTTGAGTGTAAGGAAAAGAACACGGTCATCTTCAAGAAGTCCCCTCATTTGGCATGCCTCCCTGTAGGTCACACAAAGTACATCATTATATTTTGAGCTCATGAAAGCTTTTGGAAACCTTGACATGGTGGAGTAAAAGCCTCGCGTAAAAACATTCTGCCTGTCTTGGGCTTACAGTGTAGAGTCTTCCGAACACTTCTTCTCCATCCACCGGTTTGCCCCGCTTACTCCTTCTCCAAACTTTGTTTTTCCAAGTGTATTGAAGGACAATGTCGACAATATCGTGCACCGTGGCAGCAAAGTCATCTCGCTGACACAATTGGAAAAATGCTGTACGAGCGTGCACTGGTGGTTCTGCTGCTGGTCTAACTGCTGCGGTGTGCTCTGTAAAGTATACACGCTGACCGTTTTCCAGATGCACAGCAAGCTGAACGGTTGGTAGTGAACGCTCGTGTATGGGCATCTGGAAGATTCTCCACGCAGCCTCTGTGGGCATTCACAAAGCTCTTTATCTCATCGCCCTCACCGTTTTCTTGGATCTTAAAAATGGTTTGATCTGTGTCCTTTTGTACATATTTCAGAACATACTTAATGCTTTTAATGGAGCAGCAGAATTCTACGTTTACATGTCAGTTCAACTGACGAGGGACCCATCGGTTGTAGAGAGCTACTCATCTGTTGTCAATGGTTTTTTTTTTAACCGTCATTTCACCTTCAATAAATCTAAGTCCAGCAGTCTGACCGCCATCCTCAGGTTTTTTCCTTCTGTACTTGGAATAGCAGTCTGCACCCAGCTCTGTGTCTGATAAGAATGGTTTTGGGAAGGATTTGCAGCACACTCCACTTTTCATGCACGTTGCTGAAGTATTTTGTTCTTTGCATGGGTCGTGAATCATTTGGGTGATAATAATCTGATATAGCTTGTGTTCTATGATCTTGTTGGGGATCTCCGCACACACATTCTGTCATAAAGTTCTGGCGCAATCTTGCTCCCTCTATTCAGCCATAAGAGAATGTGGGCAAGGGGAAGACTACGCTTGTGGAACTCAATAGATTACAGCCATGCTTCAACGTCCCCAAAGAAACCATTTTCCAAATAGTCCAGTACCTTCTGGAGTTTTAAACGAAAAATTTTTACAGTCAAGTTAGAGCGATCATAAGCTTTGTGTCCCTACTTGAGGTAAGTCTGAATTTCTGGCCATTTTGGATTTGTTGTATGTAAGGGTAATGAAAAGATCTGGACGCCCATAATGCCTAAGATATGTCATGGCGTCCTGTTGCCTTTCAAACAAGTATCTGGGTCCTTTAGTAAAAGCAGGATGACTCGTTGACCGACATTTGCTGGATCACCATCTCCAGCAATCAATGTGTCTCTTAGGGTTCCATAGCTGTCAGACCCAAGCGTGTCTTGCTCTCTGCGTAAGAAACACGGCTGTTCGGTTCCGATCTTTGCTTGCGCATCGACCAAATACTGCTGGAACAAACGTATCCCTAATATGAGATAGTTGTCGCTTCGTTGAAAAAAATGAAAACAGTAGTACAGCGGGTGAGAAACTTTGTGTCTGCTTGTCAGTTTAAGTTGCATACTCCATCGATGGGTGCCTCTGGGGAACAGGAGTGGATATTGAAGTGGCATCATAAGCTGGATGTTTAAGGGGGTCATCACGTAAGTGCAGTATGATGTTCCAATAGCCAACTGGCTCTGTAGGCATCAATTTGGCCACCTCATTGGTTCCTGGCGCATTGAATCTTCTCTCATGTTCGCCAAGAGAACGAAGATCTTCATTTATGACAATGCTGAAGTTGTCGGTCTGGTTCAGTCTGTCAAATTCCATAACGGTTTTAAGCTCTCTGGTGGAAACATTGCTATCCATGAAAATTTCTTGAATTTTGTTCACTAAATGGAGCCTTAGGCCACCAGTTATACTCATTCTGGTGATGAGCTGGGTCATCTCTCCATCAATGAAATAAACTTGCAAAAGTTTGGCAGTTTCATTTGTAGCAGGTTTTAGCGGGCCTCTTAGATGACACACTTGACCTTCCACGCGAAAAGTTGGATTACAGCCTGGAAGATTCACTTCATCAGAGCCAAAAGAGGTCATCTGAAAAGATTGGAAAGGAAGTGTTCTGATTCAGAGGAATGGCCGAGATATTTGTCCCTTAAATCTTCCGGTAGAGGAGGCAGTGGATCAAGCTCTACTTTACCTTTGCTGCAACATATTAGTCTCTCCAGGAAATTTTGTTGCCTAGCAATGTTCACATGTGACAGTCATTTTTCCTACATGGCTTGTAAGATGAAAACCCTCTGGAAAGTGGCTTATTGCAACCGGTAGAATTGTGGTGTCAGGTCGTTTTCATTCGCATGACGATTTAACCGGAGTGTTTCTGCCAAGGCCAGGTGCTCTACGTTTTCTCGGCATAGTGGATACGTGTGCTGTGGTAAAAAATTAGAGTAAAAATCATGAAATTGACCGAATAAAAATCTCAACCTCCTTCTATTTAGTTCCGCAACGGATAATAATAATAATAATAATAATAATAATAATAATAATAATAATAATAATAATAATAATAATAATAATAATAATAATAATAATAATAATAATAATAATAATAATGATAATAAACCGAATACACATGACAATGTTAATTGACATAACAAAAATTCAATGCAAGCATATCTAATTTAAGTTGGTAGACTACTATGAAGAGCATGGCATAGTTTGTCTCTATCTAAATGGAATATTATTGTCATCCGGTTCATTATATGTATACTTGCCAATTGATTGCAATTGAAAATGATTTAGATCTCTCAAATTTTTGGTACACATGCTGCTATTGTAGGCATGGCACAGTACCTAGAAATGGTTCTTAGGTAGACTTAAGCCAAGACCAAAGTCCGCTTTTATAAATATGTATATATATAAAGTGATTAATGTTTTAACAATAACAAAAATCTACAGAACAGCCCATTTATCCATGTTCCCAGAAAATATCTGAAAAAGAATTCACATAATACATTTCTCAAACACAATTTTTCTTTCCTTTGTTTATAGATTCATTCCAAGTTGCTTTAAACTTAAGTTTTCTAAAGGTGCAAAGAACCCTACCTACTAAATATGAAACTGCACAAACACTGGAAATGCGTGTTTTCAGTAAACAATAAGTTTGTGCTATTGGTGTAGATTTTGCTATCTTTACAACACTTTGAGTATCTTTTAACTTAAACACGAAGACCTGCTAAAGTAGCTATGTAAAAATTCGTGAAGGCAAGAAGAAGAAGAAGAAAAAGAAGAAGAAGAAGAAGAAGAAGAAGAAGAAGAAGAACAAGAAGAACAAGAACAAGAACAAGAACAAGAACAAGAACAAGAAGAAGAAGAAGAAGAAGAAGAAGAAGAAGAAGAAGAAGAAGAAGAAGAAGAAGAAGAAGAAGAAGAAGAAGAAGAAGAAGAAGAAGAAGAAGAAGAAGAAGAAGAAGAAGAAGAAGAAGAAGAAGAAGAAGAAGAAGAAGAAGAAGAAGAAGAAGAAGAAGAAGAAGAAGAAGAAGAAGAAGAAGAAGAAGAAGAAGAAGAAGAAGAAGAAGAAGAAGAAGAAGAAGAAGAAGAAGAAGAAGAAGAAGAAGAAGAAGAAGAAGAAGAAGAAGAAGAAGAAGAAGAAGAAGAAGAAGAGAGAAGAACAAGAAGAACAAAAACAAGAGCAAGAAGAGGAGGGAAGAAGAAGAAGAAGAAGAAGAAGAAGAAGAAGAACAAGAACAAGAACAAGAACAAGAACAAGAACAAGAACAAGAACAAGAAGAAGAAGAACAACAACAACAACAACAACAACAACAACAACAACAACAACAGAGGCAAGACAGGGATAACAGATTTTACGGCAATCAAAATTTTAATCTGTGTTACATGGGCGCTATGAAATAAAAATTTGATAGCTTAATTTATTTTGATATTTTGTCCTGAAGAGAGGATAATCAATGTCTTTTAAAACTATTCCGTAATTTAAAAATTTAAGAGTTTTCCAAAATGAAAAAGAGTATATTATAAGGGTCTTATAATGACTTTCAAAATTGAAATGCTTTCACTTAAATTGATTTTAACCGAACAAGTTTGTCATGCGTAGACAATACCTGGTGTCGGCTAGTCATTGATTGCACCAAGGTGACTCTCAATGAATTTCTTTGATTGCACCATACACACTCAGTTGACTGTTAGGGGATCATTCTCGATAATTGTGAAATTTTACAAAGAGAGTATTATTAGCTTCACATCTTTATTCTGTATCTGCTATTTTAAGGATTAAATCTGTTTTTATTTCATTTTATATAAAGACTAATTATAACAGAATACAGATTAAAATGGCTGAAGCAGATTGGGGAGAAGTGACCTACGTTCGCAAACAAGCTGCACGCAGCCAGCACAGATCGCTGAAGGTAAGTCATTAAATAGATCGAAATCTAGATTAAAATTTCTTTAATAAACATAGCCTTTTAAGTTCAACCTTACCGAAACGAAATGGATCTTCTAACATGCAGTCAAGATCTAAATCTTGATCATGATGTCGAGTTTAATGCAGGTAAGTATTATAAGACTCAGTGAATTTTTTTGTGTTGCACTAAGCACTAAAGTGTATCCAAAGAGTTATTGCAGCAGCTCTTTGAAAAGTCAGTAGATTTAGACTACATCTAAAAAAATTTAGGAAAAAAAACTGGTAATGCACGATTGAATGTAATATACCAGCAGGCGGCCATACGTGTTTAAACATGTTCCCAACTTCCTCATGATGTCCCATTTAGATAAATAGGTGCATCATACTTTTCCTCTAATAACAATTTCGAATTGGCGGTCGGCGTGGACTTGGAAATTCTCGCTTTGTCGGACAATTGTTAATTAACAATTAACATGTATGTGGATTGTAGCCTAGTGCTAACTTTCCCCTGACAAGGGGAGAGAGTAAATTATTTCAACTTTTCAAACTCATACCATTCAATTAAGCTTCAAATTCGTCTTCAGAATATATATATATATAAAAAAAAAACAAAAAACGTTACACCTACAATCATATTTCAGCCGTTACTTCTGTGGGCCTGGTACCACTAGATCTAGTGGTACAAGAATCGAAATGCAATTTTTATTAAAAAAAAAAATTTCAAAACCATCTATATCTGACTCTTTAGTAGACCTACTACTAATGCTTCATAATCATAGTTTTGCAAAACTAATAGTGTCAAATATCCTAATTTGAACTTCAAGTTTTTTTGTTTTTTTTTGGTAATTAAACAACTTTTTTATTGTCATTTACCCTATTTTGAAGATCTCAGCTAGTTCTACATACATTAAGCAGACCTGTAAATATTCAGACTAGTGATGGATGTCGGACATATCAGACACCGCCATTAACACAACACGGGGAATTAATTTTCATGAAAAGAAAAACAAAAGCTCAGCCTCGTATCCAAGCGCTGGCCTCTTTTATTTATCGTGGAGTTTCGCATTGTCTTCTGACATGCCTTTGTGCACTCACTTATTCTAGCCGTCAACAAGCCCTGTTGCGCTTGACAGATAGTGAGACACTGAGAGGATGCGTATGTGGGACGTCCCAGAGTTGGCGGGGTGACTTGGCCTGGCAGCGGTGCCGTCGGCCTCCTTCACAATCGACCAGAGAATAATAGGTACTGCGACTAGTGAGAGCAGCCATTCGCCACCGCTTCTAGTTGCCTCCTAGCCTTGCACATCGAGGGGTTGGCGAGTTCTGAAACGATGAGCGCGGTGATACCTGCTCTCATCTACTCGCCGATGGTAACGAGGTTGAGGGATGTTGGAGAGAGAGAGAGAGAGAGAGAGAGAGAGAGAGAGAGAGAGAGAGAGAGAGAGAGAGAGAGAGAGAGAGAGAGAGAGAGAGAGAGAGAGAGAGAGAGAGAGAGAGAGAGAGAGAATGTGCTGCAGCGCTCGTAACAAGTAATATTTGAAGTTCACTGGGAAGCTAATTTGAAACGTCATTCTCCTCTGTTACTAGAGAGACCTTTCATCTTTGCTATGAATATAAACCAATGAAAAGGTGAAAGAGGGAGGATGCGGCGGAGTGGATGTATCAAATCTCGTACACTATTTATAGCATTATACAAGGAATGGACCTTTAGGTAAGCCATGATTGTAAAAAAAAAAATCAAAGATTAAAACCACTATAATTTATATGAGTAAAGGATTTCAACTTTCTCGTTTTTGGGAAATCTGAATAAACTCAAGTCAGGTCTTTTTTTTTTTTTTACCTTGAATTGGAACAGTATTTAGCGGAGCACCTTTGAAACTTAACACTGACAGGTGTCATTGTTCTTTATATCATTGAAACTTAACACTGACAGGTGTGTCATTGTTCTTTATATCATTGAAACTTAACACTGACAGGTGTGTCATTGTTCTTTATATCATTGAAACTTAACACTGACAGGTGTGTCATTGTTCTTTATATCATTGAAACTTAACACTGACAGGTGTGTCATTGTTCTTTATATCATTGAAACTTAACACTGACAGGTGTGTCATTGTTCTTTATATCATTGAAACTTAACACTGACAGGTGTGTCATTGTTCTTTATATCATTGAAACTTAACACTGACAGGTGTGTCATTGTTCTTTATATCATTGAAACTTAACACTGACAGGTGTGTCATTGTTCTTTATATCATTGAAACTTAACACTGACAGGTGTGTCATTGTTCTTTATATCATTGAAACTTAACACTGACAGGTGTGTCATTGTTCTTTATGAAAGTATACACTCGGCTAACCTCAGGCAACTTCACCGCGCTCAGTTGAGTCAGACAACCGGAAGCTCGGTACGCGGCTGGAACCAGAGTTTAGCCCCTCCCATCTGACTAACACAATGTGCTCTTTTGTTAGTTACGTCACATACAGCTTGCATTAGCCCCATGTAGGCCTCCTTTTTCCGTCGCTTTTATTTCTTGGTAATTTCCTAAAGAGAGTCTGAAATTGTCGAATCCGAAACATTGATTTCTTGGCCTTGCTTTGTGAAGAAAAGAACGAATTGTTTTTGTGAAACTTATCTAAGACATATGGTAGACTCTAGATCTAGTGAATTCCAAACTTTTACACAGTAAGCTTAGCGTGATTCTTCACGTTTGGTTCTATGTATCTATAATTTAGATTAAATCTAAGATCTAGTAGGAATTATTTTTGAAGGGGCCAGACTTGTAAAATTTAGTGCATTTGAAACAGAGTAAATTTAGATCTAGATCTGTATAAGATTACATTCAAGCTACAAGTTAAATACAGGCGTGATTCTTAGCTTTTGGTAATTGCTGAAAAACTTTCAGGCAACTTTATGATTGACTGTTTACAGGCTTGATTTAGTCTAAGTGAGACATAAAACTTCTATTTACAATCTTCATGTACAGTGTCACACATTATGACAGCAATCGACAATAGATGAAGGATTTACAAATTAACTTAATTGGGATAACAACAATTGTGTTTTTAGTTATCTTTTCATGCTTTTTTGCACTCTCAGTCTCACTTTCTCTTTTATAGCTCATCTTTTTCTTGTAAAACGGTGTCTTACCCGTGCTGTCTCTCACTTACTTTAATCTTTCTTGTCTCTGTCCTCTTACTTTCAGTCTTGATTTTGCAAATAAAAGAGAAACAGAAATGAGCAGAGTGAGAGGTAGAAAGAAATGACACTATTAATGGATCTATAATGGATCATAAATGAGATTGAGACTGAGAAAAAGTCAGAGATGCAGACTTTAAAAGATTTAGAGCTGAAAAGAACAAAACAAAAAATAAAAAAAGATAGAGGGAACAAAAGATAAGAAAAGAGAGGCAAGATTTAGATAATGAGAGAAATGAGACAGACTGAGAGATTAGGTATGATAAGTAAGGCACGGATAAAAGTCACGGTCATTTTGGTGTTTTCTCGCTATAGTCTGTGCGATTTGTGAAATTGCCCCAGTATATCTGGGGACTTTTTGCTTGCTTTCAAAAATGGGATTGTAAGGCTACTCCAATATTTAAAAAAAATAAAAATGAGTGTTTCAATTTTACACGCTAAAAATATGTAACCACTTTTCAGTACAATTTTCATTTTGTTACATTTATTATTAAGTAAACCAACTCTGCAAAATGAGGAATTTTCTAGGGAATGTACCGACACTGTGCTCTTAACGACATTCTAATTTGAACCAATTGAAACCATAAGTGAAATAACTTTTCACCCCGCCCGAAAGGTGTAAGAGAGATAAAGATTTCAGTCTATAAGAAGATGCACTGTATAACTAATGCCGTGTATTACACTCTTGTTTTGACAAGTCTTATCTTTGTTTTAAACCAGGCAGTCAACTCAGCTCGAAGGTCTGGTTCAAACGATGAAACAATCGAGAGATGTGAGAAACAATTTTTATGCTTCATGTAGATTTTGTTTGTCTTGCTCTCTCTCTCTCTCTCTCTCTCTCTCTCTCTCTCTCTCTCTCTCTCTCTCTCTCTCTCTCTCTCTCTCTCTCTCTCTCTCTCTCTCTCTCTCTCTCTCTCTCTCTCTCTCTCTCTTTCTCTCTCTCTCCCTCTCTCTCACTCACTCTCTCTCTCTCTCTCTCTCTCTCTCTCTCTCTCTCTCTGTCTCTCTCTCTCTTTGATTTCAACTTACTTTCTAAATATATAAAATATTTATCTATTCTTGTGATTATCAAGAGTACTGATGTAGATTTGGCTACAGTCAATTCAATTGTACTGGTTGCAAGATGTTTTCGTTGGAATTCACATAAAAAAAAAAAAGAAAAAAAATCAGTAAAAGTTAAGACCTTATTGCTTTTGTTAATTTTAACAGTATTTTTTTTTTCTCTGCGTTATGAATGAGTTACATGTATGGTATAGTAAAGCTACAATGCAGTGTACCAAAAATCGTTCTATTCCACACCTTTCAGTTGCGGCTGGCAGTAACAAGGAATTTGCACCCAGCAATGAGACAAAGCTGGACCGAGAGACAGAGGAGCTTCACCTCGACCATGTTTCCCTTGATGTTTCAAAGCTGATCCAGCAGGGGAGACAAGCCAAGGGCCTCACAAAGAAGGAGCTGGCTATTGTGAGTTATTCATGATCATGCATTTTAGTCCAAAGTAAGCATTCCTTATCACCGCTGCAAGATTTAGTTTCGTACATTATGCCACAAAATTCAATTTGACAAAAAAAAAAAAAAAAAAAAAAAAAAAAAAAATTAACCGATACAGTTTGCAAGTTGTCCACATAGATCCACTCAACCTTATGTAATCTCTAGCTTCTCTCAACCCCTATTTGGCAAAACTGTAGCGTCGATTTTACTTCAACAAATGAATATACATGTAATCCCAAAATTGACCCTAAATCTTAAACCAGGCAAACTATGCAAAGTCCCTCCAAAGTTCTTTTCCTTTTCAATATTTCAAAGAGAAAATTGAAAAATTTACAAACTCATGTCATCTTTGCAATTTTGAGTTCTTTGACTTTCTGTTTGTTTAGTTGTTTTTTTTTTAATTAATGCATGTTTCCTGTTCAAAATGGTCGAGCAGTTTCTCATACTAAATAGCATTTGATGAATTTACCATTTAAGATCATTTATTAAGGTAAATTTAACAACAAAATGGATGATGAAACTTTTGAAAATGGCCTAACCTAGAAAAAAAATCACTTGTGTTTATGAGGCAATGCGATCTACACAGCCAACCTAGAAAAAATCATCAGTGTTAATGAGGCATGTGATCTACACAGCCAACCTAGAAAAAATCGTTAGTGCTCATGAGGCAATGCGATCTACACAGCCAGTGAAACATTCAAAACAATGTTTTGAGAAGAATTGTTTTGTTGTGGTTTTTTTTTTCGGAAGGATAGGCTCCGGTCATGAAAATTTCGGAGAAACCTCTTTTTTTCTGAACTTTTGCTATCTAATCCAAGTTTTGAAAGTATGAGTAATAAGGGAGAAATTTAAATAACTCAATAGAACTTGCTTTAAGAGGTTTAAATTTAACGTTACTTCAAAAAACAGCTTTCTCTGACAATTGCACTGAAGAGTACTTTTATTTCATTGAAGTTTGAAAAAAAAAGTCCAAGAACTTAGCCTTGTGGGCCAGACGTTCAATGCATCACATTTTCTGTCATAATTATGGGGTTTTTTTTAAATATCCTTTCAGAAAATTAATGAGAAGCAGCAGGTCATCAATGACTATGAAGCGGGCAAGGCAATTCCCAACAACCAAATTTTGGCCAAGTTGGAGAGAGCTTTAGGTTTGTTTTTTCAATGTTTATGCCCCTGCTTCTCTCTCTGTCTCTGTCTGTCTGTCTGCTTGTCCGTTTGTCTGTCTGTCTGTCTGTCTCTCTCTCTCTGTCTCTGTCTCTCTCTCTCTCTCTCTCTCTCTCTCTCTCTCTCTCTCTCTCTCTCTCTGTCTCTGTCTCTCTCTCTCTCTCTCTCCCTTTTTTTTTCTTTTGCCTGTTTGTATAACCCCTTTTGTGGAAGCACATGTTGCCCAACATGGATATGAGCAAGTCAGAAGTTGATGAATGGATCTTAGATCTCATCGTTTTTGTGTAAAAATTCACTTTGTCTTGTCCAATACGAACTTAGCCCTGATTATTTTCTAAAGGCCTATGATATAGAGTATCAGAAAAACTGTGGATTCCCAAAATCTCTACCATCGCCACTTTTCAATCAGTTGGGATATTACTTTTTATGTAGCAACAGATTTTATTTAATTAAGACAATTTTAGTAGGTTAATACATAAATAGTATTTATTTGAAAAAAAAAAATCAAATTATAAAATTTTAATTGATAGCCCTTCTACCTTGAAGAGTTTTTGGTTCTTTTTTAAGGGAAAAAAAACTTCACTTATTTTTTTTTAATTTGGCAGAATAATAATATAACGTCATGATATTTTCTATTGACTCATAGAGTACCAGTAGATTTTATTCGTATTTACATTGTCTCTCTCAGTTTTATTATTTATTGTATCTTTAGACATTTCCCATTTCTGATTATCATTACAAACAATACATTTTACAGGGCGTTAAGTGAGAGAAGCGTAGTATTTGGATGTTTCATCCGTCTAAAAATGAATAGTCCTAATTAATATTTTCCCTCTATTTTAGACTAGTATAATTATGCTTGTATAACTTCATCGAACTTGTGAATTTTTGTTCAAGCACAGCGATTAAAGTGTCTGTAAATAAGTTCATATTTTGTTTCTCTAACAGGCTTGAGACTTCGAGGAAAGGACAAGGGGAAGCCATTTTCTGAGAAGTGAAAGTCACTGGAGACCACAGTCCTTCGCAGAACTTTGTTCTCCCTTTTACAGTCATGATATTTAATGGCTAAGGCTATAATCACAGAATCTGTTTCTTACTCCTGCACAGAATTTTTTCTTTTCATGCGGTGTTATATTGCACATCATTACACCTCAACTTCCTAGCAGTTGAAGGTTCAGCCTTGTTTACATAATAAGATTGCCGTACACTGGTGTCTGAAATTGATTTCCTTGTTTTCATATGTGAGCGGATGGAAAGTTTGGTGATCTCTGTTTTTTTTATTGTCATTGTTATTTTTTATTATATTAATTGTTTTCAAGTTTTGATTATGATTGCGTGAGTGAATGAGTGAGTGAGTGAGTGAGTTATAATTTTGGCCCACAAATTTTTATTGAGTATTGTAATGTTGGCTTCTGTACTTGTACAAGGCTTCTTAGCAGTTGACAGTTTGTGGGTGGAGCCAAACGTACCCCTTGCTTGTTGTAATAATTTCACTAATTTTTATTTGCTATTTGTTTAGTGGCGCTAAAGTTAGTCTCTGCCCCTTTAGCAGTTAATTTATTTATTTCTTTTTTGTTCTATTTTATAATTCAGTCTTTCGTGTAATGATTACATTACTAATACTAGCGGTATATTCGTAGTTCTTTTGTTCCTATCCAGCTGGCCACAGAAGCTTGACTTTGGTCGGCTTGGGATGTAACTCCACTAACTTACTTTCTTTGATTAGGGGATCTTGGAAATTTGGGGGAACTTTGTGGTTGCTTGATGGAGAGATGTTGGATGTTACAGTAAATTCTTAGGTTTTTATGATCTCGGTCGGGTACAGATATTCTTAGGAAATGGATGTCCAGCTGGACGGGGACAATTTTGTGTTCGTCAGGCGGCGTTAACTTTGTGGGGAAAAGTTTGAGCTTAGCTTGGGCAAGCCAGGGAATTCTTTGTCAGGGAACTTTGCCGACTGCATCCATACTCTTTAGATAAAGCTTGTAAAGACCATTGGTCTGTTCATTTTTGGAATTTATTGAGAGTAGGCCTACGTGCCATGAGCAGTAGTGTATTGTTTCTTGTTACCAAGCCTTCGCTTGAGATCGTATTGGATATTCCTGTATTGTGTATGCTATTTGTATTTTTTCGCTTCGGATTGTATTGGATCTTTATGCTACGTGTATTTGTATTTTTTCGCTTGAGATTCTATTGGATATCACTGTGTGCTATTTGCATTTCTTCGCTTTAGATTGTATTGGATATATCACTGTATGTTATTTGTATTTCTTTGCTTGAGATTGCATTGTGTATCACTGTATGCTATTTGTATTTCTTCGCTTGAGATTGCATTGGATATCACTGTATGCTATTTGTATTTCTTCGCTTGAGACTGTATTTGGATTATTCACTCATTGACTTTGTGCCTGATTTCTTCTGTATGGTATGCCTCCGTGATTCGGGGAAGAGTCTACTGAGTTTATTGATTTCGTTCACTTCCTGGTTGGGTTCTACTTTTCTTCTAGTCTTGTTCTACTAGTGTCGTTCAAGTTTTGTTCTAGTTTTAATTGCTAGTTTTGTTTTAAATATAGTTTGCGTTCGGTCTTGTAATAGTTTAAGCTTGGGTTTCTATAAAAATGCGGTTTGGCTCTACGTCTAATAATAGTTCACTTTTGGTGGTGAAATTCTGATACTATGTAGTTCGGTTTTTAGTTTACATGCATTTAAGTGTTGGGTTGGTCTATTGATATTTTGGTGGATTTTTTTTTTATTTTCGATATTGTGGTTATAATACTTTGGGTCTCACTTTTAGTGTTCTGCTTAAACTTGATTTTTTTTTTTATCTTCGGTCTATTAGCCCCAGTTTAATTGAGATTTTGCTTTCGAGACATTGAGATTTTTTGGAGCTTTTAGTTCTATTCTTTTCTACATGTATTATTTTTCTTTCTTTGCACTTATACTACTATTTCAATCTAATAAATCTATCCTTTTGATTCAAACTTACCTGTGTGCCTTATCTTGGGTTATTTTGTTATCACAGAAAAAAATTATTTTATTTGTTTAGTAGTTTTGTAGTCACAGCAATTTATAAGTTAGTTTAATTGTGTGTTTTAGTAATTTTAGTTGTTTTCTCTTTATTCTAAGAGAGATTGATCCACTCGCCCAGACGTATGCATAATGTTCCAATATGGGACGTCAGTTAATTGTTTTTGTCTATTTTAAGATCCGTTTAAAGGGTTATTCAAAGGCCAAGCATTCCTTTAAAAAGCTCTAATGTAATAGGTTCGCTGTTTGCCTTGCAGAAATTCAAACTAAGCATGTTCACTTTTCCAAATGAATAGGGCCTAAAGCTCATAGGCACAAGCCTATGGAAAAGTGAAAATCCCATGTTGAACCATATTGCATCAAGTGATGTTTTGACATCAGATTTGTCCTCTACATCTGTATTGATATAATACTTTTTTCAAAGAGGTTTCATGATTTGATAGATTGAACGATAGGCTATATTTATATATGAAGGAATTGCTCTTTTTTTTTTTTTTAACAACATTTCAAAGAAAAAAAAAACGCTAAGAACCCTGAAACTTATCAGATGTGAAACTTTTGCACCGGAAGCTGAAAGATGATTATTGTTCAGCCTCATTGCTATTCATAAAGAAGTCAGTGCAACTTAATGCAAGGACATGCAAAAAGTTTATCAGATAGCTCAGTGACATTTTTTTTTTATGTAAAATATATCCCCCGTGCTTTTTTATTATTATTTCTAGGACCGAACTGCTGTCTAACCTGATTTAGTGTTCGTGAATCCTGCTGTCTTGGCTTATAGAAATTAGGTTGGAACTGAGGCCGCACATTGCCATACTGGTTAGGTGTTCTAGGTCTATAGTTAAAATTTGACTGTGACACATTAGGTCTAGGCCTAAATGGTTGTCTGATGTTGCTATAATGTTTTCTTCCAAAATAATTTGGGGCACTGGCATATCTAGTTCTGTCCTGCTCTCTATCCATAGTTCTACTTTGTCTTTCTTGAAATTTAGTTGACAAAGCACATAAGCTAGGTTTTTTTGATAGTTTAGCATTAGGATGTGCTGTTTGAAACTGTTCAGCTAGACCTACAATATCACTAGTTGTTTTAGGGTTACGCTCCTTCAAAAATGTGACAAGTTCAGCGCTACACGACTCATACATTTGTTCTTTTAAAACTAAATCAGCTAAGCCTTTATAGTCATCTTTCTTTACACCGGCACTCTCAAACATAACCCCATAGAGACACCACACTCACACAAACGTATGCTTTCAAGTTAAAAAATAGACATGTTAGATGTGGCCTTTCACAATAAACTCCTTTAGGCCAAGAGCACTATCAGGGTCCTCATGCAACAGCTAGGCCATGACTGCCAGTCATCGCTTGTTTGGACAGTCTACTTTCGTTTGTTACAGCGGACTCGGACCGGCCACACAAGCCAGCAAGATACGTGCCATGTGACAGCCCGCTACAGCATGTGTATTACACTCACTCACAGCCCGGCCTTGAGCTGTGTCTGCCCGGGCGCCATCTTGTGTCGCTCCTCGATTCAGAACTTAATACACAAATTTCTAAAGAAAAAAAAAAGAAAATGCTAAGTAACACTTTTTAAAAAATCATTACACTTTGCCCAAGCTGTTACTAAGACTTGTTTTAATTCAGGTATTATGAGTCTAAGCTTACTTATTGAGAAATTTCGGCCGAGCATGTAATTCGAAACACCATCTACCTTGGCCTCTAGCTTCTATAAACTAACACTCCGGTCAGACAATTGTGTTCACGTGACGAGCTGTCACGCCAATACTGGGTCAGGCGCTAGAGCACAGCCCTCTGGAATAAAAGGCCTTCCTGTAACCATAATAACGTCACAGTGGTGGGCCATGAATAATGCTACCTGGTATGGGTTCTGTAACAGGCTTGAATAGGCAAGAGACGTTTCCAAGAGTGGGAATTGTGTCATACCTTTTTGAAAAAAAAATATAATAAAACAACGGAACAAAACAGTATACGTAGAGAGAAAGAGAGAGAGAGAGAGAGATGTAATAAAAAAAGAAGAAATGAATAAGAAATTGGAAAGAAAAGCAGAGATATATAAAACAAAAACGAAAAGGGAGGATTATGGAGAGAGACGGAAAAGGAATCTAGGATTGTAGGAATAAAAGTTTGTACAGAGTGAAAGAGAGAGAGAGAGAGAGAGAGAGAGAGAGAGAGAGAGAGAGAGAGAGAGAGAGAGAGAGAGAAAGAAGAAAAGGAGAAGTATAGAGAGACAGTGGGAGATTCAGCATGGCAACCTCAAAAAAAGAAGAGGGAGAAGAAGACACAGGTAACACAAATGTATACAGAAGGAATGGGTACACATTAAAGATTCCAAACAGAAAGGTGAACAAACGAAGAGAGCGAGGATAATACAGGAAAATCAAAAGGAGAAGGAGGAGAAAAGAAGAAGAAGAAGAAGAAAAGAGAAGAAGATGATGATGATGATGAAGAAGAAGAAGAAGAAGAGGGAAATTTTTCGAATAACGAGTTCGTGTGGGCTTGTACAACATTTCAAGAGCGTTTTACTTCAAGGATTAGAATCGGTCGAGTGCTTTTGCTCTGGGCTTGACCGACTCTCGGCTTCGTATTGGTAAAGTTCAAACTACAGATCAATTCATAAGTCGGAGTTCATGAATCTTGGAATTCCTCATATCTGCCCGCAATGTCTGGATCCAGATCTCGAAATAGATCATTGATTTTATGGGGGTTTTCGTTTATCATTTTTGTTTGTTGTTGTTTTTTATGGTGAGGTTTTGTTGTTGCTTCTTTGTAAGGAAAATATAAAATAAAAGAGCCTCTCATAAGGTAAATAAAATGCAGGCCTATAAAATTCTGAGTCAAATGAACTAAGAATATGCGGTTTCTTTTAGTGCCTATTGTATTTTGTTTTTGTACTTTTATTGATCTTACTATCGACCTGGTTACGATTTCCCTATCATCGCCAGTGGTATAATGGTAGGATATACATTTCTGGAAATCTACGAAGCAGATTCCAGGTTCAAATGGCAGTATCCTATGAAGATTCTTCAGGTACGTAGTGTCATTTAAGTAAACATGAAAAACTGCTCTTACTCGTTTAATAAACCTGAAAAACGTTTAATAAATACATATCAAGCATTCTGAGATGGAAAGAATCACGGTCATAATTTTTAACAACAAACTTCGAATAGTAACTTTTGAATCCAGCAGACCAAGTCAAATGAGATATTTAGGTGGACTTTGAAGTTTGAAATTTTTCTTAAACTATGATGCTGTAGAAATCTTCAAATCCCAATAGAAGTGTGTGTAACTTGTTCGCTGATATGGGTAGTACACAGTCGCCGCCATGTTTAGTGTTATGGGAATTGGCTACGATTCAAGAATTACAGGAAATACGCTTGGATACGGCCCGATCGGTTTAAGGTTGGAGTTAGGCTAGGGCTGGGGTAAAGATTATGATATAATTATTAAATCTACTACAATTGACGAATTAGGCATACAAAAAAGAAGCAATTTGTATGGGTTTTTTTTTCTTTTCATTATTTTTATACATGAGTTGTCGTTAATTTTGCATTTCAACAGTTGAACTTTCTTCTAAACGTAAGGCAACATTAGATTCCTATACGTATTTAGTAGAGTTCATGCCTTTACTGAGTGACTAATACGTGAAACTATTTCTTTCTATTCTTACTGGTTCTCCTCTTTCACGCTAGCTCTCTTTCTGTGTCTCTTTCTCTCTCTCTCTCTCTCTCTCTCTCTCTCTCTCTCTCTCTCTCTCTCTCTCTCTCTCTCTCTCTCTCTCTCTCTCTTTCTCTCTCTCTCTGTTTCTGTCGCTGAGAACAAAGAACAATAGAAACTACTGAGCCACACATCTACATCGAAGTAAAGGCATCCCGGTCCAACAATATGTCACTCTCTTAATCTCTTTCTCTCTCTCACACTCATAGTTTCTCTATCTCAATATCTTTTTCTTCATCTCTTTTCTTATACTTTCGATCCTTTTTTTTTTCCTTCTGAATTTGTCAGTTTATCTCACTATTTTGGTCAAACTGTGTGGGACAATTTCTTTCTTTTATTTGGTTCTTCCTCTCTCTCTCTCTCTCTCTCTCTCTCTCTCTCTCTCTCTCTCTCTCTCTCTCTCTCTCTCTCTCTCTCTCTCTCTCTCTCTCTCTCTCTCTCTCTCTCGATGATTCTGATTCCTTTATAAAATCTTTGTAAATATATTTTTTTTCCTTTTTTTTTACAATTTGTTTTTATCTCTAATTCTTTATTGAACACACGTCAATGTACATGCTCTGTCTATGGCTATGACTGGTCTTTCATTTTTTTTTAAACACTTTTTTTTTCTGTATTTCTCTTTTTTCCCTACCCTTTGCCAAAATTAGCTGTTTTCATCATTCTGGTCTTTGAATCAGTATTTACCAGCGATCTTTCACCGTTACAACTTTATTGTCACCAATCTCATTGCCTTACGATAGCTCCCTATTTAGAAATCAGTTTTACTCGCAAAACGTTACATGTAGCCCATCTGGTTACACGTTATACTATGAAGCCTTTATTATTTTATTGCTCGTCTTTTTTTTTTATTGTGTGTAGACCGACATGTGTTTCAGTCTCTATTATTGTGTCTCTTATTTTTCTCTTTGCAAGATGTGGATGCTTCCGAAAGAATGAGAAAAATGATGGTCCATGAAAAGGGGTATCAATGCCCGAAGAAATTAATTTTTTTATATTTCTTTTCTCCACTACCACCCACTGTGGTGTACATGATACGAATCACTTTGCTATAGCAGTAAGTCTTTGTATCATAAAATGATTCAGATCGTTATATTAAATTAATTTGATATCTATGTGCATGCGGCAACCTTCTCTCTCTCTCTCTCTCTCTCTCTCTCTCTCTCTCTCTCTCTCTCTCTCTCTCTCTCTCTCTCTCTCTCTCTCTCTCTCTCTCTCTCTCTCCCCGTGTCTCTCTTTATGTCTCTAACTCTCTGTCTTTCTCTTTTTCCTTTTTGCCTCACTTCCCTCGCTTATATTTTTTACTTCTCTTTGTCTCTGTCTATATTAATAATTCTTTCTGCGCCCACCTATTTTTTTTTTCTTTCGTGTGTGTCTATGTCAATACATTACCTTTCTGTCTAATTGAATGTCTCACTTTCTTTCTTCTCTCTCTCTCTCTCTCTCTCTCTCTCTCTCTCTCTCTCTCTCTCTCTCTCTCTCTCTCTCTCTCTCTCTCTCTCTCTCTCTCTCTCTCCCTCATTCTTAGTCTTTAACTCTCTCGTTCTTTCTTTTTTCTTTGTTTCTCTTCCCCCACTAAAGATAACCATTTTTTTTCTTTTCTCTGAGTCTATGTCAATACTTTACCTTTCTCTTTAACTATGTATGTCTCACTTCCTTTGTTCTCTTTCAATTTTTATCCTTTCTTTTACGTTTTCTCAGCATCCTATGTCTTTTTTTAAAGTATTTCTAGAGTATTCTTGAGCCTAATGTTCTTATACATTGTAATAAAAAAAATATTGCATTTCTTTAAAAAAAAAAAGTATTTCTAGAGTATTCTTGAGCCTAATGCTCTTAAACATATTAATCAAAGCGAAATATTGCATGTCTTTGATAAGTTAAGTTCTATGTCAACTTACCGATGGCTTTTCTACTAATTCCCTAAAGCTGTAGAAAGTCTTTTGAAAGGGTTACAACTTGAAAATAGTAGGGACATTTTCAACTTTTTTCATAAAAATTCTGCAAAAATTTCAAACATAACATTAATGTTAGACATATTTGGAAGACGATGTAGAGAGAAATGGGGATAAGTGTCTCTTTGCCCATTAACAAACATAAAGTCGACTTAACAATGTCCCACCTAAAAATAGCGTGAGTATTTATTTTTTTTTTTTTGGTTGTTGTTTATGAGTGTATAAATTAGGCAAATTAAAGCCCAATACAATCAAAAAACCAAGAACAGAGAGAGACAGAGTCAGAGAGAGAGAGAGAGAGAGAGACAGACAGACAGACAGACAGACAGACTGTCTGACAAACGGACAGACAGACACAGATATATTAGCTAAACTAATTCGTCCAAGCCGTAGATGTGGAGTCACAACATTAACAAAGCGGGCATCTTTTGGTGAATACCAGCATTTCTTCAGACAACTTAAGTCCTACCCTGATTGGTTTTATAACTCCATGAGGATGACCGAGATCATAGTTAGTTACATGCTAAACAAGACTAGGTGCAACTGTCACCGGTCTATTCTTCCAAAGAAGCAACCTGTGGTAACATTAAGATAAGATAGGCTATTCACCCATTTAAAAAAAAATAACTTAGGTAAAGTGTTCGTAACTTTAAATGGATAGGAGCTAAATGAGATTATTTCAAGAGAGAAAATAGACTCTTATATAATTTATGCAACAACAAAGAAACATACTAAAAAAAAAAAACAACGAAAAGACAAGCGAATAGGTACGTTAATCTGGAAATACCGATACTAAAAACGGTAGTAGTTTCTTGGTGCCGGAAATTTATCAACAAGATGCACACAAGTGTACCAGTTTTGTATTACGTTTTCAATGTAAAATGAAATTTTTGATCGGATACAAAATAAATAGAATTTTAATACGTTTACTGTGGAAGGGATGAACAATGTACATGTAATTAAACTCTTAGCCAAATAGGAGTTCTAATGTACACTGATAATATTAGCGCATGAACTTCTATACATGTTCAATTGCTTGAATAAAACTGTTGGCTGCGCTTGAAAAGAAACACTGAGTTGGTACCGCAACCTGAAAACTAAAGACAAGACAGCCTTGGGCGGCTTTGGAAAGAATGTAATTTGTATCCTTGGGAAAACTGGCTCGCCGCACCTTCCTGCAGTGTGCTCAATCAATGACATCTTTATCTAAAGAAGGAACAACGGTTTTATCTAAAGGATTGTTTTGGTTTCACTGCTCCGGGCGATGTGCTAACACGGGTGTAAGCGGGCGGATTTCTTTATGTGGACGCCCGAGCTCTCGCTGACCTTTTGTTTAGGAACATCATACAGTTTTCAAACATTTCTTTACACTGTAGTTTTCTCAAGGTGCAAAGAACCCTACTTACTAAACATGAACCGTAAAACCACAGACAACAGGACTGTGACAGAGCTCCCCAAAACAATAAACTTATGTTATTGTCTACATTTTTCTATCTTTACTTTGACTCTTTGAGTGTGTCTTTTAATCGAAAGACGCTGACCGACAAAAGCAGCTGTGTAAAAATACGCTAAGGCTAAAAATGACAACAGACTTGAACAGAGGATCTAGATATATGTATTTTACGACAATCAAAATTTCTGCCTGTTTGACCTGGCCGCTGTAAAAAAAAAAAAATAAATAATAAATTTGATTGATTAATTTATTTTGATTTTTTATCATGAATAAAGGATAACCGATGCCTTTAAAAATTTCGTAATAATAAAGTTAAGAGTTTTTCAAAACGGTAAAGAGAATGACTTTCAAAATTGAAATGCTTTCACTTGTTGATTTTAACTTAATAAGTATGTCATGCGTAATCCCTACCTGTTTTCGGCTGGTCCTGGATTGCACCACACACTTTGTTGACTGTTGAGGAATCAATCTTGATTGTTGAGAAATCTTACAAAGAGAGTATTATTAACTTCACGTTTATCCTGTATCTGCCATTTTAAAGGCTTAAAACTGTATTTATTTCCTTTTAGATAACACTGAATTGCAATACAGATAATAGATTAAAATGGCTGAAGCAGATTGGGAAGAAGTGACCATCATTGGCCATCGAGCTAGAGCTAACCAGCAAAGATCGAAGCAGGTAACCTTAATTGAATAACTTTACTTAGCCTGCAAAGTTCAATCTTATTCAAAAATGGATCTTGTTACAGGCAGTCTAGATCTTGATCTTGATTTCGAATTTAATGCAGGCCAATATGAGATGATTCTTGGCATTTTATGTGTTTCCCTAAGCACTATAGTAATTTATCTAGGTATCGAAAGGACTAAAATTGCTCTTTGAAAATCAGAAGAAAAAAATGTTCTGGGCAATGCACGATTAGGTGTAACATTTTAGCAGGCGACCAAATGTTGTTCCCTACTTCCTAATGATAGGGACACCTTACCCAGTGCAGTCCCAAGCCAAACTAAAAATAACACTTCTTTATTTTCATTTACTAATAATTGATAAAGTACTCAGGACTACTCATTAATGATCCAATTGCCTCCAGTATTCACTATGATTGCCATTTTTAAAAACAAAAGAGTCAGGCACACTGGGTAAGGGTCTCGCCTCAATTACTGAATTAGAATATGCAGGTGCGTCACACTTATTCTCTAATAACAATGTACGAATAGGCGGTCAGTGTCAAATTAGAAATTCTTGCTTTGTCTGTCAAGTGATGAACTAACATGTGAATGGATTGTACATTGTAGCCTAAAGGTAAGATCAATCCCTCCTACAAAAGGAGTGTGTTTACATTAATTTCAACTTTTCAATTCAAGCTAATTATGATACCATTCAGTTTTGAAATAAATTTGCTGTGAAAGTTGGCTTTAAATTTATCTTCAGAATATATCAAAATATGCTACACCTACAATCATGTTTAAGACGTTAAAGATGTGGTTCCATTAGCAAGATCTGGTTTTTTAGTAGACTTACTAAGATCCTCATTAAGTAACAATATCATATTGCCTTGTATCTAGTAATAGGGTCGAATATATATTGTTATTTGATTTTGTATTTTTTTTTTAAATAATTTAAAAACTTTTTTGAAATCGTAGTTTTTTTTTTCCCTATTTAGAAGATCTCATCTAGATCTTGTTTTACATAGAGTTAATCTGAGTGAGACATAAAATATCTGTTTACTAAAGTTATGAACATTGTCACACACTGTGATGGGATAAAAATAAATGTGTTTTTACCCTTTCATTCTTTTTGCACATCTCTTGTTTATAGATATGCCTCACTCTTGCTATCTCTCTTATTTTATTCTTTCTTGTCTGTGCCCTCTTACTTAAAGTTGGGGATTTTTTGCATAAGAGAAACAGAAATGGGCAGAGTGATCATTGACAACAAATGAGATTGAAAGAGAAAGTGAGACTGAAATTGAGAGATTCAGACTTTAAAAGATTAAGAGCCAAAAGAGCAATTCAAAGGGGACGAAAGAGGGGATTAAGAAAGAGAGACAATATCATTATATAAATATCTAGATCACTCGAGAGAATTAGAGATAAGAGAGATAGATAATGAGTAAGATGCAAATGAAAGTCTTATGGTATTTTCTCGCTTTGGGTTGTGTGATTTATCATGGCATTGTCCCAAAGGGACTTAAATTGCTTGTTTTAAAAAGTGGGATTGTAAGGCTAATCCTTTATTTCAGAAATTGAGTGTTGCAATTTTACAGGCTAAAGTATAAAAATATTATAATCACTTATCAGTGCAGTTTTCATTTTGTTTTGTTATTTTAAGTAGACGGACTAAAAAAAAAAGAAAAAAAAAAAGGGGGAATATTTTAGGGAATGCACTGACACTATATAGATGCTGTTAAAGACATTCTAATTTGAAACAATAAAAATCACACGTGAAATAACTTTTTACCTGACCCAAAAGGATTGTGTTCGAACATGCACTGTATAATTCATGCCGTTTTTTACAGTCTTGTTTTAACAAGTCTTATCTTTGTTTTAAACCAGGCAGTCAACTCAGCTCTGAGGTCGGGGTCAGACATTGAAACCAGCAAGAAATGTGAGTCACAGTTTTTGCCTTTATATTTTGTTTGTCTTGGTCTCTTTTTTTTTTTTGTTTTTGGAAATTGAATAAAGTTTTGGGCGTGAGAAATTTTTTTTTTTAAACAAATTTTTTTCTATTTAAATATTCATATAACTATATTTATAATTAATACCTGGTTCATTTTATTACGAGATATAATGACATGACATGACAATATCATCAGACATTGCTTTATTATTTTTTTTTTAATCCATAAGCTATACATTTAAAACATCTTTCTATTTTTTTATTAAGATAATTTATCTTTTATTAAGAATTTAATTGTTAAGAATACTGATGTAAATTTTGCTACATTCAATTCAAATGTTCTGGTTGCATGATGTTTTTGTTTGAACTCACAAAAGAAAAATTGTATAAAAGTTATGACCATATTGCTTTTGTTAATTTCAACAGTATTTTTTTCTGTGCATGATGAATAAGGTATATTTATGTAATAGTAAAAATACTTTTTTTCATAGCAAGCCACAATGTAATGTACCAAAAATCCTTCTATTCCACAACTTTCAGTTGCGGCTGCTAGTAACAAGCAAATGTCAGCCAGCAAAAATGTGGCAAAGCTGGACCGAGAGACAGAGGAGCTTCACCACGAACATGTTTCCCTTGATGTTTCAAAGCTGATCCAGCAGGGGAGACAAGCCAAGGGTCTCACACAGAAGGAGCTTGCTACTGTGAGTTATTCATGATCATGCATTTCAATTCCAAGTCAGCATTACTTGTCACCGCTGTAAGATTTACAGTTTCATGTATAAAGTCACACAGTTTCATGTTTAGGATAGTAGTTTCACCTAAAAAAAATGATTTTTATTTTCTGATTTAGTTTATAAGTTGTCAACATAGTCTCACTCAGTCATATGTAACCTATAACTTCTCTCAACACCTCTTTTGCGAAATTCCAGGGTTGGTTTTACTTCAACACATGAATGTGATCCTTAATTGACTCTGTATCTTAAACCATACGAGTTGTGCAATGTCCCTCCAAAGTTCTTTCCCTCTCCAGTATTGATCAAGGACAAAGTAGAAAATTCTTAATCTGATGTCATCTTTGCAATTTTGAGCTCACTGGCTTTTTGTTGGTTTGGTTTGGTTTTTTTTTTTCTTTTTTTTTTTTAAATTTAATGCATGTTTCCTGTTTAAAATGGCTTTACATTTGTTTATACTGTTTTGCATTTGATGAATTTGACATTTAGGTTCATATGCCGTAATAAATTAAACAAAAGGGATGATCAAATGTTTGAAAGTGGCTTGACCTAGAAAAAAATCATGTTTATGAGGCCATGTGATCTACTTAGCCATAGAAACAAATTGAAAATAATGTTTTGAGAAGCTTTGCTTTGCTTTTTGCAAATGATAAGCTCGGGGCGTGAATTTTAGAGAAACCTTTTTTTTCTGAATTTTCGCCATTTAATTTTTAATCCAAGTTTTGAAGTATGAGTAATAAGAGTAAAATTTTAATAACGCAATGGAATTTTTTTAGGAGGCATAAATGTAGCATCTCTCTACACAACAGCTTTCTCTGACAATTTTTTTAAGAGTATTTATATATTGAAGTTTGAGAAAAATATGGTTGAGATGTTTTTATTGTGTTTAAGATAAAAGACCTCTGTCCAAGAATTTAGACATGTGGGTCAGACGTTCAATGTATCACATTCTCTGTCATAATTATGTTTTCCTTTTTTTTTTTTTTTAAATATCCTCTCAGAAAATTAATGAGAAGCAGCAGGTCATCAATGACTATGAAGCAGGCAAGGCAATTCCCAACAACCAAATTATGTCCAAGTTGGAGAGAGCTTTAGGTTTGTTTTCCCCATATTTATCTCTCTGTCTCTCTCTCACTGTTCCTGAAGCACAGATATATTTTTGTAGTTGGCTTAGTGCCTGGTCTTGTCTCAGCAAGGCGATGGGTGCCATATCGAAGTGTAGGTTCGATCTCTGCTGATTCTTTTTGTGTAAAAATTTACTCCGTCCTGTCTAGTAGGGATTTAAGCCTGATTGTTTTCTAAAGGCCTGAGATATCTGTATATCAGAAATACTGCGCACTCCATTGTTCTCTGCCATTTCATTCAGTTGGGATGTCTGATTTTTGTGCGCCAGCAATTTTTTTTTTAATTAGGATAATTTTTTTGTAGCTTCATACATAAAAAGTATGTAATTAAAAGAAAAAAAAAATTAAAACTAGGAAATTTAATTGATTCTACTTTTACCTTGAAGTTTTTTTTTTTTTTTTTTTTTTTTGTGGTAAAGAATAAATGTTCACTTATGTATTTCAAGTTTGGCTGAATATATAATGTCTTATGCTTTTTTTTTCTATTCACTCATAGACTACCAGTATTCTCCATTTACATTGTCTCTCTCAGTCTCAGTGAAAGTTTTTGCATCTTTAGACATTTCCCATTTCTGAATCATCATTTTAAACAGTACAGTTCACAGGACTTTAAATGAGAGAAGTGTAATTATTTGATGCTTCACCCTTAATAAATTAGAAGTCCAAGGTGAATATTTTCTTTTTAATTTAGACTAGTATATTTGAATAACTTCATTGAGCTTGTGAATTTTGTTCAAGCACAGCGGTTAATGTTTCAGTAAGTAAATTCATATTTTGTTTCTCTAACAGACTTGAGACTTCGCGGAAAGGACAAGGGGAAGCCATTTTCTAAGAAGTGAAAGTCAATGGAGACCACAGTCCTTTGTGGAATTTTTTTCTCCCTTTTACTGCCATGTTATCTAAAGGCTAAGGCTAGAATCACAGAATCTATCTCTTACTTCTGCCAAGAAATTTTTTTTGTGAGAGAGAGAGAAAGGTCATGCGGTGTTATTTTGCACATCATTACACCTCAACTTCCTAGCTGTGGAGGGTTCAGCGTTGTTTAAGATAATGGTACACTGGTGTCTTAACGTGACATGCGTCCCTGTATGTTTTGTGCCTGTTTGCTTTTTTTTTTTCTTAAACTTGGGATCAGTGGTGACGTTCAAATTTAATTGGACCTGTGCATTTCTGAGGTATTTAATAACAATGCCATACTTTTAACTTTGCTTTTATGCTAAGGAATGATCGATTCGAACAAGTTTCTTGCAATTTGTTTTTCCACCCATTTCTCTTAAATTTATTTGAGATTATCAGTTTTTTTTTCTGAAGAGCATATATATATATATATATGCGAGCGGAGTTCAATAAGTCTTTACCCTCACTATGAAGGAATTAAGCTGGAGAGCTGAAACTTACATCACATTTTGTTTCTTCTCCACATAGTCACCCTGCATATCGACACATTTCTGCCACCTTTCTTTGACCTTCAAAAGTCCTTGAGCGCAATATGACTTCGGATGGGACTCAAACCATTCTTCTCCTGCAGATATGACATCTTCATTGCTATGGAAACGCTGTCCCTTCAGATGTTTTTTCAGACTTGGGAAAAGGAAAAAGTCAGAGATGGTGCTAGATCTGGTGAATACGGCGGATGAAGGAGAATTTTGAACCCACACTGCATCGATGTGTGAACTGCCATCATTGATCTGTGCGCTGGAGCATTGTCATGAAGCAAAAGAATTCCTTTTTGCAGCTTCCCACGGCTTTTCTTGGCCAAAGTTAATCACAATTTTGCCAACAAAGCTGAATAATAGTTTCCAGTGATTGTATGGCCCTGTTCTAAATAGTCTGTCATGATAATGCCATCTCTGTCCCAGAAGCAGGACAGCATAACCTTTCCCATCCAAGAAAAGCCGCGGGAAGCTGCAAAAAGGAATTCTTTTGCTTCATGACAATGCTCCAGCGCACAGATCAATGATGGCAGTTCACACATCGATGCAGTGTGGGTTCAAAATTCTCCTTCATCCACCGTATTCACCAGATCTAGCACCATCTGACTTTTTCCTTTTCCCAAGTCTGAAAAAACATCTGAAGGGACAGCGTTTCCATAGCAATGAAGATGTCATATCTGCAGGAGAAGAATGGTTTGAGTCCCATCCGAAGTCATATTGCGCTCAAGGACTTTTGAAGGACAAAGAAAGGTGGCAGAAATGTGTCGATATGCAGGGTGACTATGTGGAGAAGTAACAAAATGTGATGTAAGTTTTAGCTCTCTAGCTTAATTCCTTCATAGTTAGGGTAAAGACTTATTGAACTCCCCTCGTATATATATATATATATATGCACATTGGTTGTGTTAAATTGTTCAATTGGAACATTTTTTTAAATGCATTTTTTTCTTTCTGATGCAGCTGTTTTTTGTTTTTTTTCAGTTCACTCATAGCATGAAATCAGTTCAACATGTTCCCAGTTCTCTCTTCTTTCTATCATCCTCACAACCCCTCTAATCATTCATTACAGACTAATTTCACTTTGTCATGTGTTCTCTTCGTTACGGTTTTTTTTTTTAATTTTTTCTATTTTCCTCTGTGGTTTTAAATCAAGTGTTTTGTCTTGTTTTGATTTGTTTGGTTTGGAAGTTGAGGGTCATTATTAAAATTTGATATCCTGCTCTCTTTTGTGATTTCCTTGTTTTCATATGCATTTACAATGTTTTCAAGTCAATTTTACAATCCGTCTAAAGGGTTATTCAAAGGCCATGCATTCCTTAAAAAAGCTCTAAAGTAAAATGTTCACTGCTTGCCTTGCCGAAATCTAAGCATGTTCAATCTTTAAACCAAGTGAATAGGGCCTAAAGCTCATACTCATAGACACAAGCCTGTGGGAAAGTGAAAATCTCTTTGAAGTATATTGCATCAAATGAAGTTTTGCCATCAGATTTATTATCTTCTACATCTCAAATGACATAAGTACATTTACAGGATTTTATACATCAGGGGAAGCAACTACTAGTAGCTTGTAAATTGTCGGTTACTTCCCATGTTTTCAAGGGTACCATTACTACATGTACCATTAGTACCAAAGGGATTGCCTCTGGGTTGCACGTAACTTACCAACATGAAGCATTTTGAGAGCTTGAAAGATGTAATTGAGATAGTTTTTTGGGTTTTTTTTCTTTGTTACTAGGCCTCTTTTGCCAGGTTACGTTGGTGCTATTGTTGTCTATATAAGAGAAAAGAAGAGAGTGTTGACATAGAGAACTGTAAGTTGATAGACAGCAGAGAGGGGAAATATTCCGACTTGAAAAAGTATGTCAATAAGAAAAAAATGGATATAACTAGCGATGTCAATATAAGTGGTGTGCACTGCATTTTTTTTTTTTAAGAAGTTTGAAGATTTGATGAGGACTAGGGTTTAAACACAAATTTCCGAAAAATGCCTCGCCGGCCTTTATAAAATTCATTACATTTAGCCATAGCTGTTTGTTACTAAAGACTTGTTGATAAGGGAGTATTATGAATCCAAGTTTAGTTACTGAGAAATTGGTGAATTGGATTGGGCTTGTAACTTACAGCCCTCATCTAGTTTGGCCTCTAACCTAGTTAAACTATGTCGGCAGTGGTCATGTGACAAGTCAGGTCAGGTCAGGTCCTAAAGTCGATCGACTGTGGCCTTTGATCCCAACATCAAAGGTGTCAGCTGACCATTTAGGTTGGGTGCGCATACATTTGTACCTCTACCAGAATACTTGTCATGACTCGCCGTCATTGCCAGACTGACAGCTGTTAACTGTGATATATATATATACGAGGTCCGTTTCATAAATAAGTTTCCCTACTCTATAAAATCAAAACCGTCTAACCTATATGTACATGAAATTTGGCACACTGAAGGATCAAACCTTTTGGGAATTCGCAATGAAATTTTGTGGCACTATGTTGAACGGATACAAAATAGCATTAATTTTCTGAAGTCCGTTGGAGCAAAATGGCCGGCATAATAGAAAGCTCACGTCACCGGCACACCAAAATTTTTCAAGATATGACATCCGTGTCATCATAAAATTTTCTGTTATTTTGGGAAAAGATGCATCATGCATTCACAAAGATCCAGTGACTGTTTTAAGAGAAAATGCTCCTTCTCTTCAGACGGTAAGAAAGTGGGTAAAAGCTGTTTTAGAGGGACGAGATGTCATGGAAGATGAACCTCGTCCTGGCCGACCTGTGACAGCATGCGGGGATGCAAACATTTCTAAAGTTCTCGTTTCATTGAGTGATGACAGACGAAAAACTTGTGAGGAGATTTCTACGGAAACATCGATGTCTAGAACGTCCGTGTTTAGAGTTCTAACCAACAAACTGAATAATAATAAGAAGTTTTCAAAATGGGTTCCACATTTGCTGACAGATGAGCAGAAGGAGTCAAGGATCAATTTTTCCAGAAACTTTTTGCGGAGATTTCAAACTGAGCAAAATGACTTTTTGGGTCGGATAATTACCGGTGATGAGACTTGGGTGTATTCCTGGGATCCTGAAACAAAGCGGTAGTCAGCCGAATGGAGAGACTTTGATGAGCCTCGTCCAGAGAAAGTTCGACGCAAACAAGGGGCTCTCAAGGTCATGCACATGATCTTTTTTGACATGAATGGTGTGATTCTGCGCTGGCCTGTACCTATAGGCACCACAATCAATGCACAGTACTACAAGAAGGTGCTGCAAGACAAACTCAGACCTGCCATTCGAAAGAAACGACCCGGGCTGTTGGAGTCAGGCATCTTGTTTCACCACGACAATGCGCCAGTCCATACGGCCCGGGCAGTGACAGACGTTTTGGCTGGCTACAAGTGGGAACTGCTGGAGCATCCTCGCTATTCACCTGACCTTGCTCCCTGTGATTTTCACCTATTCCCTAAAATGAAAGAACATCTTCGCGGCCAGCGATTTGAAACAGAAGAGGACATTATTCAGGCTACGAAAGTAGCAATAAAGAACCTGGACAAATGTTCTTACGTCACTGCATTTAAAGACTGGTTACAACGGATAGAGAAATGCGCCAACAATGGTGGATGTTACGTTGAATAGGTCAGATATTAAAGGCAATCTGTGCCAAATTTCATCATCTTATGCCTTTTGGTTGTTGATTTATGGAGGTGGGAAACTTATTTATGAAACGGACCTCGTACATGTTTCCATCCTTTAAGATATATCCTACTGTCAAAGGTTTAAAAATGCAATTTATCTAGGATGAAATTTGACAAAAAAAAAAAAAAAAATTTTTATGACTAAAAAAAAATTATGATCATATTTTTCTTTCTCTTATTACTTAAGGAAATGAAATCAAAATAGGCAGTACACTCTGGGCAAGGTAAAATACATTATGCCGATAATGTTTGATGTAGTTTACAATTAATGCATTTTACAACTAGAATTACAATTTAAATTGAAGCGAGACTGTGGTCTCAGTTCCTGTTTATTTTTTCATGCTGTTAAAATTTTTTAATTTTGTGAATCTAAAATGAAAGAAATTAAGAAGGAAAAAAAAGATTTATTTGTCTCAGAAACGAAATTTCTAATTTTCAACTTACATTAATTCTAATTTACGAAACAAATGACAAATATGAACATTCAAAAAAGAGTACTGTAAGTAAGTGTAAAAAGTAACACTAACAGTTTCTCTGCAATTAAACACATGCATACAGTTTATTCACAGATATTTTCCAAAGCTAAGGTTTATTTGTTCTGTGTAATTCATAAATCTTTATTCATTTAAAAAAAAAAATGGCCATCAATAGATAATAACAGTGACAAAAAGAAAACTTAAGAATACAAATTACTTCTCAAATACATGTAGTCTTTTATGAAACTGAAATCTTAAGAGATGAATTTGGGTACTATTCCTCATTGAATGTTAGATGAGCATTTTTGTTTTTAATGAAAGGTAAATTTGAAATGCATTTAAATTTAAATCTCTTTCCAGAGTGATTCTGTGCTTTGTACACGCAGAATCTTAGTCATTATAAAACCCATTTTAAATGTATGTATCACAGGTAATAAAGTCGGGCGAGATGAATAATTGTTAAGGCCAAATATCGTTGATTTTAAACCCTAAGAGGTAACAAGCACATTTCTTCTATTCTACGTTAACAGGCTCCGGGTTATATTTCAAGTCTATACCGGTATTTAAAAAAAAGCAAGAATAGTTATTGGGTGTCTAACATACCTGCATATCTAACGAAATTACTAATGTTTTTTAAATGGTGATTCAAATTCCAATGTCCTACTTGTCTCTGGTTTTGAGACATTCCAAAGCCTCATTAGAAATACATTTTGTAGCGCAGCTGCTGATTTGAAATGTTCAGATAAACTGATGAGGTGTATTATTATTATTATTATTAAATATAAGCAAAATGTAGCATAAAAACTTGGAGACCTTAAAATAAAATCAATATACTGATATTTTTAAATACTGGTTTACAAAAGACCTCTTTTGGTGATAGTGTTTTATTACTTAGACCTAATAGAGATAAAAATAATTACAATGCTTTCAACTTACAAGATAAGATCTCTTCATTCAAATTATTTTTCCCACCACCTCCTAGTCCTACCCTGCTGGCACCGTTCACTCTCTGAACACTATATTGAATGTTGTTCTAAAAAAGACAATCTGCAACCGTTCAACGTTTTCTGAATGCAGTGAAAAGGAAAATCTAATTGCTAAACAGTCATTGAGGCATTGGTAGGAATTAATAAGAAATTGGCGATACAGGGAAAGTGATTTTAATTTTTATTGGTTTTGGTACATAAATTGTAAAGATTAACAATAACAATTAAAACATATTTTACATAAGCACACTCGTACAAAGTATTTTCATTCTTTCTAACACACTCATGGTCATACTCATAGCACTGCATGTCAGTTATCCAATAACAAAGAAAACCAATATTCATGTAGGCCTACAGGAAGGTTATTCAAGTTTTGAAACGTGTACTCTGACTTTTTCTCCATACAGTCAATACAACAAAGTTGATTTTAAGAACAAAACTTTTATCCTTTTTTGATATATATATAGCTGATAAGGAAAATACAATTGATTAGCACTAATAGCAGTAGCGGGCTGCACACATTGCACCTCTCTCTCAGTCTCTATCTCAATTCATTATTTATACTAGCAGTAACAGGCTGAAGACTGCAAGTTAAAATTGATTTCTTATTGTAAAGTACATTTTACAGGAACACTACCGTAAAGCAAAAAAAAAAAATTAAAAAAAACTCCAACAAGATTTCATCGAAACTTAAATGGTGTTATTCTGATTATATAAAGGGTTTTTGAAATATACCAAAAATCAAATTTTTATGCCATTCAAAGAACTTTGAAAAAATCTTTTTCAATAAAAATCAAAATATGTGAGGACCATCTCAGCATGGATTAAAAAAAAAACGTGCACATGCATAAACATACCTTCAGGTTAGATTGAATCATGCACATGTAGTTTCCAATGCAAGACTTGAGACTTGCTTTAGTATAATAACACTAGAATTAAAAAGGATGTTTGCAACTCACCTCCCATAACACTCATTGGTCCCTACAGACATATTGCAGTAACCTCTAATCCAATGAACTCTGACTCAAACTTCAAACAATTAGAAAGCATCTTGCATTCAGCAGAGTAAAATCTATTATTTCCCTTTTTCACTCTCTTAAAATATCTTTCATGAAGCAAATTATTACCAGACCCAGCCATACGTCCAAAGAACGAAAAAAGTAGTCAAGCCCACTATAAAATATTTTCCTTCCTAGAGTAGAAATCTACTTGCAATTCAATCAAAAGGTCCGCTGTCAGCTGACAAGAAACCATTGTAGTTAGCGACAAAGCCACAGGAATTTCAATATTGGGTAGGAGGGGTAAAGAGTGGCAGTATAGACCTTCGCAGTTGCAAGATAAAAACTAAGAAGATAATTATGTATTAATTTGACCTTGATTATTTCCTGATGACCTTGGCTCCAATGAACTTTGAAAAATGTTCTTACAAGTCTTTGAGTGCAAGGTGTACTGTATTAAGGAAATAGACAGCATACAATATTGGTTTACAGTTACACTAGATGCTCTTTGCTCTGTTGCTGGATGAAAACTAGGCCTATCCTCATGTGATTATTCAATTCCAAGTGAATCGTCCATCTGGTATCTGACCTAAAAATAAAATGAAGATTTAAAGACTTCTTGAAGATAAACACAACAGACACTCCAGTTTTTCAAAAGCATCGCTGGTGATTGTGTAATGCCTGTCAGACATACAGTGGAAACCTCATAATTCGAATTGTATGGGAATGGATTAAATCTTCGAATTAAGAGTATTCAAATTACAAAAATGGGTATAAGTAACAATCTATGACTCATTGAGAGAGTGTGTATTGTGCCTGGAACGAGCAACCCTCCCCTTCCCCCGTCCCATGTTGCTATCGGTATCAGTATCAGTACTGGCACTTAATTGTTAGTGCACCCGCTCCCTTCTCGCTTTATAGCGCACTGGTCAGCCTTTCTTGGGCAGTGATTGGCATTGCTTGCTGCTTGAGAGATGCATGTAGCACTTTTGTGATGCCTTATGGGGTGGTATCAACTTTGAATTAAGAGAATCGAATCAGAAAGACTTTGAAATACGAGTCCGATTCTAACAAAGCCAGAGAGAAAAAATAACCTATCATCTTGCAAAATTCGGTTTATGAGAAATTAGAATAATCAGACTTCTGTTTTTGAGATTTACACTGTACTTTACAATAGTCAGATAATGAACACAAAATAATTCCATCAAAGTTGATGAATATCATTGTTATCATGCCATATTTCTATTTCAAGAAAGTTTTAATTATTAAAAAATAATACTGTAATTAAAAAAAAAAGAAAAAAAGTTTCCAGTTTACAACCCTACATGACTGAGTCTGAAATAAAGTTCAATGTGACAAATTGAGTTTATTTATTACGTTAGCAAAGTGAAGAAAATAATATAATGTAAAAATTACCTGATACATTTAATACAAGTTAAAACTATTTAGGGGCCAAAGAAGCGTCAAAAGTTCAAGCCACCTGTAAATAAAAAAGAGGAAAAAAATTGTAACAAGAATTTTTGAGATATGATAATAAAATTCAAGACAAAAAACTGTGACCATTTTGAACTGCTTATTTGAAACGATATGCTTAAAATTGAATGTGGCTTGTAATGAAACATTTATTTTTGTTATCAGAGTGATCTACAATGCACATCTAATCATTAAAAATTTAAGAAACAACACCACAAGGACATACTTCTGTCCTGGTATTCCCTATCCCGCAGGTTTTGTCCAGCACATTTCTTCCTTGCTATTGGCATTGTTTTACATAGAGATCCAAGTCATAAGAATGACTTGTTGACCGCTGTTTTTACTGGGAGCTAAAAATAATTTATTTCAATACACCTGTTGTACAGTCATGCAGATTCTGCTACTGCTAATGAGATGGCGTGTTGATCTAGAACATGGCAGCTAACCTGTCAGACAATTTGCTATATCGATGTGTAATTGCATTTCAAGGTAAGAACTAGAAAAAACGATTTGGGCGAATAAACGGTTGTTACAAAGGCTCAAATACAAACGAGACGGACCACTCTCCAGGAACAGAAAATCAGAACGATTCTGCCTAAAAATCTAAATGATCTGTTTTATATTGAATAAGGAGAAAAGACCTACTCACAAACAACCAAACTCATCCAGAGCTTCTGTGGTCCACTCCACAAGAAGGAATTATAGAAAACACTAGGCTTGATTTTGATTATTCAATTATTTATGTGTCTCACACAGTATCATTTAATATACATTATACATATATGTATATTTATATACATAAGTATATATATTTATATATACCATCGTAGGTAAGTGAGGAATCGACAGTGTGATGTCAGCAAGTCTTCAAATGCTGATAAAGAGATGAATGTATAATTGCTCTCCCTACTCACTACCCGCCCACTTAGCTTAGACTTGGCTGCACAGCTTTAGTAGTCCTATAGACAGGCCTAGGCCTTGACCTACAGGACAGACAGATTTGGATACCTATATTCTCAAAACAGCTTTGACTTTTTTGGTCCTCGGAGTTGGCCATCAAAAACAAAGTTCTGAGCAAAATCGGAATGATTCCTATCAAATCATAATGAATGACAAGTCTGAGGCACAAAAATCTTTAGCATGAACTTCAATTTATCCAGACAAATACCATAGAAAAATTCATGAAGTGCTTGAAAATGGATGAGCTGTCTTGGCTGCTGCATTCTTTGCTATCAACCTTCACAGACATTCAAATGAACAGAATGCTTCAATAAATTCTAAAACAGATTCTTGTAACCATGTTGCCATCATAATAATTATGTTGTGTATCAGAAAAAAAAATAATTAATGACTACATTTAAAGGAAACAACAAGATAGGCCTAGCACAGAACAAATTACAACATAGGTTATATGGCTACATGACATCTTTTTCACCAAGTGTCACTTACCTGTGACTTCAACTGCTGCCCCTGTCATGTAGCTACTTCGTGATGATGCCAAAAAAGCACAGACTTCAGCGATTTCTGTGGAAATTCATCATTTTTGTGAGGATATCAAATTCATATGAAGAAACAGAGAAAACCTGACAAGATGTGTGTGTGTGTATGGTCTATTAGAGTGTAATATAAAAAAAGATCAATTTGTATAGATTTAACAGATTTGTCTCCTTATTACTACATATTATTTTCACTACAACAGTAGTGAAAATATTATAAATTGGAACTCAAGACATTTTGTAAAAGCTTGTATTATTAATTTACTAGTTTTTGATCTCATTAATTTTTCCCTCTTATTTTGTTGGGAGTTTTCATGTGTTATCCAAGAAGGTTACATTCTTTTTCTCTATCTTTTCCTTCATTGAAGTTAAGAATCAGATCAGTAGCTCAATTTTCTTTTTTTCTTCCCTCTCCCTGATACATTTGCATTCACAGCATCTCACAATAATGAGCTACAATCTGATGACTTCTCTTCCGACTCCTTCTCATTTTACACTGTAAACATTACAAAGAAAAAGTTGTGTCTTCACTCTTGTCTTTGCAGGCACAGTACATGTATTTAGTCCGATCATGATATTCACAAAATTATTGTATTACCATCTGGCTTACCCAATGTATATGGCAGTTTACAGCTACTTACAAATACCAATAGTGGCAGCCAAACCTTTTCCACACTAATCCGATTTATTTCATAGATAAATGATGTTGGCTTATAGGTAAAGTAGCAGGTATTGTAGCCCTAGAGCAAAGCCTTTCTTTACTATGCAGAGATGTCCAGTAAAAATATTCATTATCTAGCATTTTAAAAGTGTTTTTTTTTTGGTATGTTAAGAGCCAGATATATTAGATACAAATTATATATCTCAATACATGCTCAATGCAAAAAGAAAACACATGGTTCCATGTAAGATATTTGCTGCACTCAAGACTGTTGTCACTGTTGAGTTCTTCAACAGACACCCTTTAATTATTGAGAGTAAATGTGTGAATAATTTCCTTAGAAACACAAAGGATGTAAAAGTGCTCTCACAAATTATTTGAAAAATGTCAACACCAGGCAATTTTTCGCTCAATTGAATTAAAATCACATATATTTTTTTTTCTTAAAGTTAAAAAAAAGAAAGAGAAGGACCCGCTTGCTTTACTAAATTAAGCATTTTTTTCAGAATAAGAAAAAATTGTTTCAAACTGGACATGGCTATAAGACTTAGCACCTCTACTATTTAAACGAGCTGTGCTGTTTCTGAGGAGGATCTAGCCGATAAACTTTACCTTCCGGAGTGCCCATCCTCTTGCAAGGCACCATCATTGTTATCATCTGCTTAACATTCTCTGGAACCTTTTCGGTCATAGGGGTATGAATGAAGCCTGGAAGCACAGCATTCACCCTGATATTGAACCTTAAGACAAAACCCCACCGCACAGGAAATAATAAAATATTAAAAGGTGATGAAGAAGTGCGTAATAATTATATCACATTCTACATAAAAGTCATGGTAATATTTACAATCAAAACAACAACAAAAATATACATTACTGGATCTCTATCTCAACAAATCAATTAGGTCTGCTTGAAAAGTTCTTTCGATCCCAGGTTTGTAGAAGTCAAGAGATTTTTGAAACCAAAGAAATGCACATACTTTATAACCTCTTTCATTCATGAACAATCTCTGCTAGGACTTGCCTTGAAAAAATTATTTGCTCTAGTTTGCATGTATAATTTACTGCGCCTGATTTGACTTCAGAGTCTAGTATATATTCTGACAAAAGACTGCGGGGAATGTAAAGTTCTTTACAGTTAAAGATTCTGGGCTTGCTAAAGCTGTGGTAAGTTAGTTTATTGAAAGGTTTTGTAATAAATTTAAAAACCATTTTGTTGAAGGCCAGGTTACATGACGTTCAAAGCCAGGCTCAAAGTAGCAGTAATTTTCATCATCAGACATATACAGTACACCTTGGATCCAAACCTCAGATTCAAAGAACACCTTGCATTCAACAAACAGAGTAAAATTTCCATTTTTTTTCCCTTCTCTGACTCTGTTAAAATACTTAGCATCAAACAAACTAAATTCAGTCCCATCCTCGGGTTCAACATACTACAAGTATTGGCAAATCCACTATAGAACGCTTCTCTGCTTAGAAACCATGTAGTTGATATTCAATCAAAAGGTCCCCTGTCCGCTGAAATGCTTGATGTGCATAGGTGTTGGGCACCCATTATGCCAAAGTATATGACAGGGGAGAGCAAAGTATAGATAGACAGGAAGAAGATAATAAAAAGAGAGCGGGAATTGGGCAGGGAGCGGCAGCAAATGCGTGGGGAGGTCATGTTACAGGATCAAAGAGCCAAAGAGGCGGTAACTTGGGCAATGGTGGGAAGGGTAAAGCATTTTACATCCAATACTAATAGTTGATAATGTAAGTAAACATTGTAAAGTCAATTTGTAAAACCCAGTTTCAGATACCTAGTTTGTAATACATATGGAGAGCATGATTCAAATATGTCACTCTACAAAGTCAATATCTTTTCTAACTAAAACTATTGCTGCATCCTCCATATTTAAAGCAAGATCTAAGAGGGCTAAGTCAAGCTGACTCCCATGCAACCCACACCTGGCCAGTTCTTTTGCTGCTGTTTTCGTCATACCAATAACACCAGCTTTTGAGGCCGCATAATTTGTTTGACCAATATTGCCACACTGAAACAAAGAGTTTGTAGATTTTGAAATGGGTGGAAGGAAAGAAAGTGGAAAAAAAAATAGAAATAGCAAAAATATATTAAACAGAACTGGAGAGTAAGAACTCAAAATAGCAAGAAAAAAATAAAATTACTATATTTAAGAACAAAACAAAAATATTGAGTTTACCCCAATGCTTTTAAAGTCCTACTTTTCATATAATCTCCACTGAAGCTAATCCCTTGATATTAAACCCTAGATTTCCTCAACAATTTTGTGTTCCAAGGTCAATCTTCAAAATGAACCTTCTTCGCCTCAGTTTGCTAAAAGTAAAAACATGCTCTAAGACAAGAAATCATTTCCTTTGCAATGGCTTACTTTTCACAAATGTGAATTAAATGCAAAAATCCTAGCTTAAGTTGCATATTTCAATTTAAAGCAACAGGTAGGTGGAAATTGCCTATAAAATATAGTAAAATCAGCTTTTTAGAAATTTGTGAAAAAAAATTTTTTTTTTCTGACCTTTTAAGGTAATAGATCTATTGTTCCTCGATTTATATCATTTGAAAAGATACACATCAACTATCATTCATATACTAAAATTTTTGGTTAGGACTAAGTTTTTGTATGTATTAAATCCTGGCATAATTCTGATAGTATATCATTAGATTAGGCCAAACAAGCTAATAAGACATGAAGCCCCAGTAATCATTCATCAACTAAACTGTGGGACAGAAAGTCAATAGAGAACTCTGAACAGACTCTTTGTTCTTGGACCCTCGGAACTCTAATCCACAAAGAAGGTAACTTTTTCAACGCCAATCATGGTGTTTAGTTTCTCTGTACTATCTTAAAACAAAAAATTTAGCTTTGAGTCAAAACTGCTTACCTTTCCAACGATACTTGAGATATTAACTATTGAACAGTCAGGCAAGTTTGCTTTGGACATGGCTTTCGCAAGAGTTTGATTTATTAAGAAAGTTCCCTGAAAATTAGATGTAAATGATTAGTTGCAAAATAATGATGCCAATAAATAGTGGTTGTAGGTAAAGAATTTTATGAGCACTGCGAATAACCAATAAATATATATGGACATCCTTTTTTTGCCCACCCTCTGCATTTTTCCATTTTTCTATTCTTTGTGAAGAGAGAAGAAAAACTTTAAACTTAACATTATTTCTTATGTCTTTTCATATATTCAAGTATCCCCTATGCCAGTGCTTTTTAGACTCATAGTTTTCTCCTTTTCTGTAACAAACAACTTCTTACTACATTGACAAAAAATTTAAATTTGGAAGCCATATTACACGATCAGGCCACGCTCATGCCTAGATTATTAATTTTGATCCTTTTTGTGTCTATTTGATGTTTAACTTTCCCATTTAAAGCATTGTTCAAACATTCTATGTTCCTATTTTTGTTTTTCATTTCATTTTGCTCGCGGACACTTGATGACAGTTTTTCCTCTATTAATTCTAATAACAGAAATTTTACAGGTAGGCCTATGCCGGGATTGTAGTTCTCTTGCAACTAAAGCTACACATACGACTTTTCTAGTTTCATTGGTTAAAATAATGTCATGATCACAAACTCAAGGACATCCACATCATTTTATTTTTTAATTAAAATGTTGGAAAAATTATAAGCTTAACGCTGTTGAGCCGTCTTACCTTCAAATTCACATCAATCACATCATCAAAACTTTGCTCATCCATCTTGAGCAGGAAACTGTCTTTTGTGATCCCTGCAGCATGGACTGCCACGGAGGGCACCTCACCAAAATCCTCTTGTACCTGTGAAACCATTGTAGCTACCTCTGAGGAGAGGGCAACATTGGTGCCATATGCTCTGTGGTCCGAGGCTGAATAAAATTAAAATACAATACATGGAATGGATTAAACTGTTAATCTTAATTTAATGATCACAATAGCATAAATACAATTTAATGAATTATATTTATGTACTTGTTATCATCCTTTCCAATTATTCACCACACAGAGGAAAGCCTTGACTTCATTGCTCTTAGTCTTAGTGAACTAGGCTTGTAAAAAATTGCAATCCAGAAAATAGGATCTTAGGGAGACTATCTTTAACACTTCAAAAGCTACACACATATTTGTTTTGCGCTCAATTCAAAAAGTTGACTCATTACTTTAAACAGTCCATCTCAAGGACTACCCTCATTTAGATTATGCTACAAACACAGTAACTTTACGCTCAGGGTACAAATACGTGCAAGTTACTTTGGCTCGCTTATATGCATCTAAAATATTTGGTAATCTTTATGAGTAATTTGGTGCCTCAGTTTCAGAAAGTGTCAAACAAAAATCTAGAATGATCTTTTTACTTGGAGAAGAAAAAAACAAGCAATTTTGTATTGCCCTTAGTTTTCTTCAGTTACCGTACCACTGAAAATAAAAGGGATACCAGATCGCTTAGCCGGTGAGCTTTGGACCAACACTACTGAGGTCTTTTGTCCTGCATTCAAATCCTAGCCTGAAGGGATCAAATGTCATCTTATCAAGCCTATCCTAAGGCTTGATTGGAGCCTGACAATCTCTCTGATGGTTTCTTGCCTTCTTTCAAGCCCACACCTAGGAAAGGTCAGGGCTCAGAAACTACAACAGTCCAAAATATTACTCCTTTGTCTAGAACAAACAGTCATTTTGAAATCTCTCTACAATGTATAACCTACAAGTTGTATGTACAGTTATTTTGAAATCTCTCTACAATGTATAACCTACAAGTTGTATGTACAGTTATTTTGAAATCTCTCTACAATGTATAACCTACAAGTTGTATGTACAGTTATTTTGAAATCTCTACAATGTATAACCTACAAGTTGTATGTACAGTTATTTTTGAAATCTCTACAATGTATAACCTACAAGTTGTATGTACAGTTATTTTGAAATCTCTCTACAATGTATAACCTACAAGTTGTATGTACAGTTATTTTGAAATCTCTCTACAATGTATAACCTACAAGTTGTATGTACAGTTATTTTGAAATCTCTCTACAATGTATAACCTACAAGTTGTATGTACAGTTATTTTGAAATCTCTCTACAATGTATAACCTACAAGTTGTATGTACAGTTATTTTGAAATCTCTCTACAGTGTATAACCTACAAGTTGTATGTACAGTTATTTTGAAATCTCTACAATGTATAACCTACAAGTTGTATGTACAGTTATTTTGAAATCTCTCTACAATGTATAACCTACAAGTTGTATGTACAGTTATTTTGAAATCTCTCTACAATGTATAACCTACAAGTTGTATGTACAGTTATTTTGAAATCTCTCTACAATGTATAACCTACAAGTTGTATGTACAGTTATTTTTTTTCTTGACTAAATTTTAGTTCAAGATAAAATATTGGTTAACAGGGAAGATATTAAATAGGTATAAGAATTTCTGATCCTTAAAAAATAAAAGGAAAAAATTGCATGCATTATAAATTCCGTACGCTGTGGTAACAATGCTAATGTTTCCTCAGCACTCTTTTTGTTGAGATCAACAACTGCCAGTTTAGCTCCTTCTCTTGCAAATATGGAACACACAGCCCGTCCAATGCCACTGCCTCCACCTTTTGGACAACAAACAAGGCAGCATTATAAACCAAATGCTTAACATTAATTTATCTATCTTCAAAAAAAAAAAAAAGGAAAAAAAAAACAAGAAAAGAACTGCCATACAACTTACAAGGATTCTAAACTGTATTTTGTTTTTGTGGTTATTGTTGAATTCTGATACAAAATATTTCCTTTTCAAAACCAAACTCCCACCCCACCATCTCACTGATTGGGACTGGTCTTCAGATATTTGATAGGGCTGTTTAATGTATATTTTTTGCTTCTTTGAAGATAAACCTGTCTCCCAACTTTCACAAACTGCCTTACATAGAGAAATAAAAAAGCTTTCAAAGAAGACCAAATACCTAAAAAAGGCAAAATATAAGATTAAGAGCTTTTGTCCCTAACTCAGATCTATCATTTCAAATTGCTAAAAGGATTTAAGCCCTTTCCATGATGCGTAAGGGTCCTTTTTCATTCAGTAAGCTGAATAGATATGTAAAAGTGTAACGCAGGTATTGATTTGGATTCAAGAAAGGATTAGCTTTGCCTTAAACCAGCTAACTGTGGGCATAGAAAAAAAAAATGACTGGAGCTCCCATGAGTATAAGACTGTAGATAAATTTGAAGAGATCTTCTCAGAGAGCGAGAGATATATGATAAATCAGTATATGTGGTGTTTCATGCATGATCAAAATTTGAGTACTTGTGAAATCTGCTAATTGATAATAGGAATATTTCATAAAGCTGTGGACTATTACATTTGCAGCCAATCCTTTTTTTCCTCCCTAGACAAGAGAGAATATTGTTAAATATTAGATGCTTTAAATTAATTGATATACTTAGGCAGTAGAGATATATTATAATAATTATTCAATGAAAAAGATGAGCAAGATAAATGAGTGATTTGGGGGGATCGATGTTTAACCACATAAATAAACAAAAATATTTAAAAACCAATTAATAAAAATAAAATAATGATAATAATAATAATAATAATAAAAATAATCTCACTCTTAGTAATTTTTTTCATTTCTTACTTGGTTTTACAGTAACAAGAGGCTGTGATTGAGCAATAACTAGACTGAAAAATAGATTACAAAAAGTGGCCAATCACATTACTACACATCCAATACCATAAAAACCCACAATCCACATGATTTCAGGAAAACTCCCCAACGGTCACTTGTTATTCCTACTATTTGCCAGGATCCTGCATTCAGGATGGAGGGTGGGATTGGGGAGGGGAAGAGAAGGGTCATTTGGTAGAATCCCCACTGTCTAGTTCTTTTGTTTTCTCTGCAATGGTAGGAATGTTCAATGTTCCCTAAAAGGAAATACAGGATTTGCATTTGTGACAGTTTTCGTCAATCTTTTGAAGTACTATAACACCAAATAGAGATTTCCTGTTTTCTTCCCTTCATTAAGATCGTGGTGACAATTTTTTTTTCCTAGCTAGGGGTACATTCAATCTAAAGTCAACGTTCAAATATAATGAACATTGCTTTTTCCTGAATAATCTTTAACCTAGACAAGGGATGTCTGTCAAGGCAGGACAGGGCATAATCTCACTAGAGGACCCGATCTTTCAAGTTATCGGGCAACCTAACCATCAATAAAGAGATCGATCCTACCAGGTTTTTTTTCACACCCATCAACTGGTTGATTTTGGGCCCAGACAGATTTCATCATTACCCTTGTCTTGTACACGTGTAACGAGCAAACCTTTCGAGTCTTGGTGACAGATAGATCTAGAATAGGCAGAGACGGACAACTGGCGCCGGGTGCATCAGACTAAGCTACAGGTAGGTGGAGCGGGAGAGGGGATGTCTCTCGCTGCCGACTAGGGATAAAAGGCTAGGCTGCCTGTCTACAAACTGTTTCTACGCTGTGACACAGTGAAAGGGAGAGGTAAGGCGTGCTTGTTTGAAGAATAACAACAGCTGTGTAGAGCACTTGATTGAAATTTAAGACCTGCGAAAAGGATGAAAGTCACAGTCTGTCAAATTTCTTAAAAGGTGATCATTTTTTTCTCTAATTGAGGAGTGATTGTTCGATTTTAAAAAAATGTGATATAACTTCGAGTTTGTTTGAAGAAAACATAGAAATAAGAAGGGAATAAAGCAAGAATGAGAAGACGTAAACGCATTAGTTTGAAGAATTTCTGATTTTGACGGATCCGTGTTCAAACTAATCGTGTTCCATTGTAGATTCCCCAATGGGTCAGTAACTTGAAGTGCTCACCAATGTATCCACAAATATCCCTAGAATTGCAATTTATTCATCACACCTCAAGGGCCCTGGATTTTTCCAAAGAAGGAGAAAAAGTAACCTTTTCATTTTGGTTCATATTATTATATTAGAAAAACTATAGGTAAAACTAGAGTTCTACTCCCACTCGCCCTCCCATGTCCGCCATTTTGGATTGCGACTTTGAGATTTGTTGATCTTCTAGAGAAAATAATTACAATTTCAATTACTTATAACTCAAAAAGTTTTCATTTGCGACGATTTATTCTTGCAGATTTGTGATCAGCATGCAAAAACCTTTAAAAAGATGTGTATGTTTGCATGAGTTGCCGGGCGGGAGTAGTACTCTAGTAATACCAAACTATACAATGTCTGCTAAGTAACTGAGAATGTGACATAAGGCTTTTAGAAGAGAATGACGTGTCAATTTTTAAGCTTTCAAGATAGTAAACGCTTAACTTTATGATCGCCTCAGCACCTCTAGAGGTTAAACAGCCTCATTGCCAACATTTGTGAGCATCGCAGAAGGCAGGTTATCATCACAGCAAACTGCAAATGTAGTCGCTATGCAGTAAAAAGGTTTCAATTCAGTAATACTTATGCTAGAGATACTCTACCTTTCTATGCCCACCATGAGCCTGTTACTGGCGACAGGTAATTGCCAGCAGAAGTTGATAGAGAAATCTTGTTTTTTCGTTTGAATAGATCAAGATCTAGATCTAGGTTAAATGCTTCATTATATTTAAATAAGTTTCATTGAGTGAATTCTCACCAGTAACAACTGCTAGCCGGCCTGCAAGAAGAAGATTGCTTGAAGCCATTTCACTGCTTTCAGTGTAAAAGTCTGTTTTCGAACACGTAGTGAAATAAGATGTAGGTCTAGATCTGGGTCTGGTTGCGTCCTTCAAAATATTTCATTAAATTTGCTAGATCTACAAAGATCAAAGTCTGATAGGTTGTGACGTCTCTAGCAATTCCTCTACTTGTGTCGCAGGCTCTCAGCCCTGGAAGCTTTCAAGTGTACAAGGATACGGTAAGGATACTTAGGATAGACAGAATCAGATCATAAATCTAGGTCTAGTGGATAAACAAAATCTTAGATCTACATTTTATACTGCTGATAATTAACACATGTTACTTTCGGTTTCGAAATTATTTATTATTCAGTTCCGTGTATAGTTTGTAGAGAGAGTAGGTCTAACCTACCTGGTGCCTTTGATTATGAAGCTTTGGGAAAAAAAAAACATCTCGCTTTTTATTTTTTTTTTTAATGTCGCTCAGTTGTTAAATAAGAAAGCCGATTTTTTTTGCCAGAGCCACCATGCGCCCGAAGATATGAGAATGAATCTATCTACTGTGACACTTTATGCTGAGATATGAGGCGTTAGTGTTATTTATTTCTTTTTTTTTTAATTATTTGTTTGTTGTTGTTGTTGTTGTTGTTGTTGTTGTTGTTGTTGTTGTGAGAAATGAAGTTTTGAACACTCCGAAACGGTATTAAATTTTGTAAAGTAACTTCATGCGGCTAACAATAGACGCACGTTTGTTTAAAAAAAAAACAAAAAAAAAACAAACAAACACGGGACAATGAGCTAAACGAATAGGACACAATATGCCCGGGAAATCTGTGCCCTTTATGTCTTACCATTCTCGGCGACGATGAGATGTCACCTCTAATTATATTTATGGTTTTTATGCTCTCGGTTTTCATTGCACTGTTTCAAAGGGGTAGTTGTGGGAAGGATGATTTTCCTCTTAAAAAAAAAACCGTAGCCATTCGGCTGATCACGTACCGGTATAAAAAAAAAATGGAGCAAGACAAAGAGGGCTTATCTCTTTGAGAGGATTTAGGATCAGGCACAAATAAAGTAGGTTTTAGAGTTTTTTGGGGGGAACGTCGGTGACTATGGGAATAGTCTTATAGAGCTTATGCCCTTTATCCGCAAGAACTTTCACGTTTACCACACGGTATTTAGATGAGTTTAGTTGAAGAGGAAGAAGAAGAAGAAGAAGAAGAAGAAGAAGAAGAAGAAGAAGAAGAAGAAGAAGAAGAAGAAGAAGAAGAAGAAGAAGAAGAAGAAGAAGAAGAAGAAGAAGAGGAAAAGGAGAAGAAGAAGAAGAAGAAGAAGAAGAAGAAGAAGAAGAAGAAGAAGAAGAAGAAGAAGAAGAAGAAGAAGAAGAAGAAGAAGAAGAAGAAGAAGAAGAAGAAGAAGAAGAAGAAGAAGAAGAAGAAGAAGAAGAAGAATAAGAAGAAGAAGAATAAGAAGAAGAAGAAGAAGAAGAAGAAGAAGAAGAAGAAGAAGAAGAAGAAGAAGAAGAAGAAGAAGAAGAGGAAGAGGAAGAAGTAGAAGGAGAAGAAGGGAGGAGGAGGAAGGAGGAGGAGAAGAGGAGAAGAAGGAGGAGGAGGAAGAAGAAGAAGAAGAAGAAGAAGAAGAAGAAGAAGAAGAAGAAGAAGAAGAAGAAGAAGAAGAAGAAGAAGAAGAAGAAGAAGAAGAAGAAGAAGAAGAAGACATACAATAGTTGCTCTGTTTCGGAACGTGTCGGTCCCACCTACATCAAACAAAATATTTCTACGTCTAGCTATATGCATCCTCAAGTATTCTTTGCCTCCTTTTTAAAAGATGGAGAGGGAAAAAACGAAAGAAGAAAATAAACAACAAAAAAAAAACAAACAAACAAAAAAACAAAAAAAAAAACCTGAGAAACTCTTGGTTCATTGCTTCTTTAATAAACATTATAGAACAAACTGGAAACAGAACCCACAGAGTTATTGTGAAATAACTGTCTTCCGTTACGCATAGTTTAATGTTAACAATTCTCTTGCGAAGACTTTGAGTCATTCACCCTCCGCCCCCTCTTTTTCCAAACAAAAAAAAAATTGATGAGAAAGAAGAAAGTAAAGGTTAGCAGAGACATCATGTCCTTTATGAGGGACAGCAGTTCCATCAATATTCTGAAATTGTGATATCTAAAGTCTGCGGGATATTTGTACCGTCGCAAAACCAAATACAGCCAAAATCAGTTTCGATGCAGACCACGTGTACGCGCTACTTTTGTGTGGCATTACTTTTACATAAAGGCGATCAAAATTCATAAAATAACAACGAAGGTTCGCCAACTTCAATGAGTATGCAGTGTAGTCAAGAATGGTCTTTACATCATCACGCGTGAGATAACCCTCTTTCTGTTCCTTTAGGACACACTGCCTATGCTTCTCATGTTTGTTGCAAGTTTCCTCTACGTTTAGATTGCGTGTCTTGTTCACGAGATGATCATCGGTTAGGAACTTCTGCAAGCAGTTCGTTTTTTCCCCATTTGCTGGACCTAGAGGTTCGTTAGAAATGGGTATGAGTAAACAAATAGGTGAGTAGTTAAAAAAAAAAAAGAGAACTCGTCAATTTCAGTCAAAACGCCGAAATATTTTGATGTCATTCTATAAAAGAAAACACGGAAGGTCGTTCAGAGCTTCTCATCTAAAAGGTATTTATAATTGAAAGAGTTAGCATTACATGGGTCTTATTCACATTTAGCTTGTTTTGAGAACAGAGCTAAAATCCCAAAGAGAGCATAAAGTTGTAAACGTACAACAACAGAAAAATGCATGGAAGATAATCTACACTTTTGGAAGAAGATGAAAATATGATTACTGTCCATATTTTTTTAGAAATTGATCATTTATTTCAAACACTAAATCGGGAAAAATGAAATGAGCATTAAGTCCAGGCCTGAAATTGGTACCCGTGTACATGTTATGAAAGCAACATAAAAAATGGCATAAACAGTGTTACATATTGAGCAAAGCATAGGGGATGTCAGATATATGAAAAAGGTTGCTTCAGTAATAATTTTACTACTTAAAATGAAAAGCAAAAATTTTTAATCGGTAGGAATTGAAGGGAGAAATCATACATAGGCACTAAATCCATTCTAAGGGAAGAGCCGTGTGATTAAAAACCTATAAAAATAAACGAAAATGCCCAAACATCAGCAAAAGGTGTACAACAAATATAAAACTGGTACATGTAATGACAATTCATGCACAAACTGTATAATGTGGGGGAAAAAAAGATAGCAACAAACTGACAAAATTTTAACGGTGTGTAACAAATCTTAATCCCATTATTCAATTTATCCCCTCATTCCAAAACTCCAACTACTAGCAAATGATTTCAAATAACGCCATCTTTCTAGCTCATAAAGAATTTAAGGTTTTAGTTAATCATCATAGACCTTTGGAGGTATTTCTCTCTACATAATCATCATCCACTAAGGAATTTTATAAGTCAGTGGCAAATTGTAGTCACTGGCACATCGTAGCACGTTGTGTTAGAAAGATTCCTTTCCGACAATACGTTTGCAAATCTTTTAACTCGGCGGCTTTGATGCCGAGGGGCGTGACATGCCTCTGGTTCACCTCGACCGTTGAAGACCTGCAGTTTCGATTGTACACAGTGACTGCAATTTTATCCATAGCTCAAAAACTGAGCCTGTTTAACTATGCCAAATTTGCAATGGTGCTCGATGATCTTGGATGTGTTATCCACTCGGTCATATTCCATGCTTCGGCCTTAGGCAAAACTGCATAACGTCTTGAATCTCAACTTCTCCCCGTCCGCTGTGCTCAAAGCCTGTTTGATCGCCGCGTCAGCTGCTTTTTTCGTCGTCAACGAAGTCTGTCTGCTCCATATTAATGACGATAAATGGCTGACTAGGACGGATGTTCTGTATAATCGCCTTCCATACATGTTGTATTGGTGGAGCCGTTGGTTGTTTTTTTGTTTTTTGTTTTTTTTTTTGTCGATAAATTTGTAAACTCGTATTTCAATCAATGGTTGGAGGAATAACATTACAGTTTTATTTTTTGTTCTGTCCATAACATCCAACACTGAATAGTTTGAGGTATTATTCAGATCTTTTACTTGCCAAAAGTGTTTTCTTCGGTACGGTGCACTGCGTACTTCTGAAGATCCACGCTCAGCTTCGTTTTCAACCCAAGCGTGCGTAATCCCATCCTTGTTAAAACAGTCATGTATGCCAAAGTTGTAAATCCACATTTTGTCTGCTGTAAAAATCTCACTTGTTGCTAACACTGATGATGGTATGATCTCTCATAATTTAGACACGTGTCACATTTTGCCGCCTAAATCCAAGTTTGAACTCTGTGAAAAACCATGCCTTGTACAGTCTATAATGAACTTTGAGCCTCATATCTACAATGTACTATCTTTCCCGTGGAAATAAATTCAATTATAAAGGGTTTGAGTCCAAAAACCATGACCAGTTTAGTCTACAAAGTATGCACGGTAGTTACTCAGAGATAGGCGGGGGAGCAGGAGAGCGGTATATACTAAGTTAGTAAGTAACACTAGCTCTAGCCGCAGAATTTTTTTACTGCGTTGACTGGCGAGGCATACAAGCAAAGGCTTTGCATCATCTTGCCTGTGATCTTACTTAAATCCCTCCAAACTTGCCCCCCTCCCCAATTTCACGTAGCTTCATATTATTAGCCTTACCCAGAGGAAAATTGTAGACGCCTAGTCCAGCCTTCACGCTCTAGACAACATATATCAATTATCATGCCCCTATGTAAGCAGAGTGCTATGTGGGGACACACATTCTTAAATAAGAACTGTGCTGGGTAGAAACAGGTGTCCTTACCCATGCACTACCTAGTTCTAACAGTTCAGCTCGTGAAGCTGCAGTCGGTAATGTCCCTTTCTCTTAATACAGGATAGTTAAACAAAACAAGTCGTTAGTCGTTAGATTAGACAGGAGCTAGCCAGGAATCTAACACTGGGATCGGCGAACAAACGAAACGGAAATTGACCTAACGTAAAGTTGGTTACTGGTGGTTAGACTGCAACTTTTGATCTTCAGTTCAGTGTACTTCCCTGGAAAATTTTTTTATGATTTCAATGCCTCCCAAGCGAATTTGTCAATCTCTCTCTCTCTCTCTCTCTCTCTCTCTCTCTCTCTCTCTCTCTCTCTCTCTCTCTCTCTCTCTCTCTCTCTCTCTCTCTCTCTCTCTCACACTCTCTCTCTCTCTCTCTCTCTCTCTCTCTCTCTCTCTCTCTCTCTCTCTCTCTCTCTCTCTCTCTCTCTCTCTCTCTCTCTCTCTCTCTCCAACACGTACAAATAGAAGTTTGATGTGTGGCCCCTTAATTGTTTTGAGTGCCATTATATTTTTTTTTACGTAAACACCTTGTGAGTAAACAAAATATATTTTAAAAGTCTCCTAAATTGTTTTAGTCCATAGTTTTTATTTTTATTCAAATATGGACCTTGCGCTAATGTAACACTCTTCTTGACTCTCCATTTTCGTGTTATTGTTTGTTTGTTGTTTTTTTTTTGTTTTGTTTTTTTTTTTTGCTTTTTTTTTTTTTGCAAGCATCCTGGAGAATGTACTGTGTTGATGTCTCCTAAGTCTCACATTATTATAGACTGATATGTTGTACTGTGTTGATGTCTCCTAAGTCTCACATTATTATAGACTGATATGTTGTACTTTTAAATGCTGACTCCCCCCCGGTCACGAATTTACTAGATTGAATCTAGGCCCCAAGAGTGAATCTTCCTTTTATTTTCAAAACGAGCTATAAACTCTATTATATTTTCAGTTCATGAGTCACAGGGTGTTTTTTAACTGATTGGGCCTGCTCATACGGGAGATTTCATATAGAACACTCTTCATTACGTCATAGACTTTCTGGATAAGCTATTCAATGCAGAAAAAGACTTGCCGTTTCTTCCAGATTCAGTATTTTTTCCTTTTTTTTTTTTAATTAGCCTTCGACCCAATCTAGATTAATGTGGATTTAGAAGACTCAATAAATTGAATTTATGTTGTAAATTAAAATGCTTCAGGACTAGTATTACGCCTCTAAAGAACAATAGCAAAAAAAAAAAAAAACCAACAACAACATTACTTTGTTAATATTTATTAATTTTTAGTACACTATACGTTTCACCTCTATACAAAAACTATCAATCTATGACACAGATGTTCAAAGCTTAGGAGGTATTAAATTATCGCATGTTTTACAGTATGCTTATGCAAAAAATCTAACTGCAGGTAAGAGACAGAAGGGGGTTAGATCTTGGATTGTGATTGATTTTTTGTACACTACAGAGAGAGAGAGAGAGAGAGAGAGAGAGAGAGAGAGAGAGAGAGAGAGAGAGAGAGAGAGAGAGAGAGAGAGAGAGAGAGAGAGAGATACGCTAGTTGCTGTGTTACTGTGTGCGTCTGTTCTGCCTAAATCAAACAAAATATTTCTTAGTTTCATCTCAGCATCCTCAAGTATTTTAAGCCTCCTTTTTAAAAGATGGAGAGTAAAAAAAAATTGAAAGAAAAAAAAAAACAACTAAGAAACTCTCTCTTCATTGCTTCTTTAATAAAAATCATAGAATAAACTGGAAACAGAATATACATGATTATAGCGAAATAAATTCCATACGTTACGCGTAGTTTAATATTAGCAATTCACTTGCGAAGACTAAGCCATTTCGCCTCCTCCGCTACCTACCCCTTCCTCCACCAAAAAAAACCTTAATGCGATGATTCAAATTGTCTTAAGAAAGTAAAGGTTAGCAGAGACACCATGTCCTTTATGAGGGTCAGCAGTTCCATTAATATTCTGTAATTGTGAGACCTAAAGTGTGCGGAAAATTTGTACCGTTGCAAAATCAAATACAACCAAAATCAGTTTCGATGCAGACCACGTTTATGCGCTACTTCTTGAGGCATATTAAGGTCACCAACTTTCATAAAATCACAGCGAATGTTCGCCATCTTCAATAAGTATAAAATGTGGCTGCGGATGATCGTTACATCATCACGGGTGAAATGACCATCTTTCTGTTCCTTTAGGACACACTCCCAATGCTTCTGATGTCTGCTGCAAGTTTCATCTATGTTTAGCTTTCTTGTCTTGTTCACGAGATCATCGGTTAGGAAAATCTGCAAGCAGTTCGTTTTTTTCCATTTGCTGGACCTAGAGATAAATAATAATTATTATTAAAAAATGGCTGTGGCAGAACGCATGAATGTATAATTTACAAAAAAAAAAAAGAAAAGAAAAGAAAAAACCCAGGATAAATAGCCAGTTTAAGCCAAAACGCCTAAATATTTTAATGCCAGTCTATAAAAGAAAGCATGGAAAGTCGTTCAGAATTCGTCACCTAAATAATACAGTTTTAATGGTTAGCATTACATGGGTTTTATTTACATCTAACTTGTTTTGAAAAAAGACCTAAAATCCCAAAGAACGCATAAAGTTGTTATAAACGTACGAGAACAGAAAAATACATAGAAGATAATCTACTTTCGGCGAATAAGATAAAAATCTAATCAATTTTCGACATATTTTTAGAAGTTTATCATTAATTTAAAAAACTAAACCGCGAAAAATGAACATAAGCATTATATTATGTCCAGTCCTGGACTGAGCCCCCTTGTAAATCTGAGTAAAGCAACGAATGATATGGCAGAAAACAGAGTCACACATTGAGCGAAACATTAGTCCTATGATGTCGAGAAAAGATACAAAGGAAAGCTTTGTTGCTTAAGTAATACTTGTACCTAATGAAATGGAAAGCGAATATTTTTGCTCATTAGGAACTGAAGAAAGAAATCACACACATACACAGAAAGAAAGCATAAGGAATGGATTAGTCAGGAATCTTTGGACAAGATTTTGACTAGAAGGATAAAAAAGGAGGCTGTAAATAGTGCTAGGACAAGAACAGAGAAAGAGGCAGCCCAGCTAGAATATTCTATAGCAGCTAAAGAGGTAAAGAAGAACATAAAGAAGGACAAAGAGAAGTAACGAAATTTGCGAAAAGAGCAGAAAAGGCAGCACAAAGTGGACACACAAGGGTACTCTACCAAACCACAAAATTGATCAGTGGCCAAAAAACACGACAATGGCAACAGTGAAAGATGCGAACGGTAACACTATCTTTGACAAGGAAGCTCAAAACAAGCGATGGATGGAGCATTTCGAAACCCACCAGATATTCTGCCAGCCAGGAAGGATCTACCGATCTGCTGCGAACCACCTGCCAGAGAAGAGATTGCAAAAGCTGCTAAACAGCTACATGCTAACAAGGCCGCACGACCAGATGCAATACCACCAGAGGCATTAAAAATAGATATAGACGTATCAAAAGATATTTTATACGATCTATTTGTAAAGATATGGAAGGAAGAGCAGTTCCCAAAGGATTGGAAAAAGGGACACCTGGTTAAACTTCCAAAGAAAGGTGATCTGGGCAACTGTAACAATTACAGAGGGATAACACTTCTTTCAATCCCAGGTAAAGTATTTAACAGGGTCATTTTAAACAGGATCAAGGATGCAGTTGACAGCACCTTGAGAGATGAGCAGGCAGGTTTCCGGAAAAATCGATCATGTACAGACCAAATTGCAGCCCTTAGAATCATTATATAGCAATCACATGAATGGAAATCACCACTAATTATTAACTTCATTGACTATGAGAAGGCCTTCGATAGCATCGGCAGAGCAACTTTATGGAAGATCATGAGACACTATGGCATTCCTCAAAAACTTGTAACACTCGTAGAGAAAATGTATGATGGAACAACATGTAGAATACTTAATGAAGGACAACTTACAGATTCATTTGAGATCAAAACAGGAGTAAAACAAGGATGCCTACTGTCGCCTTTCCTATTTATCCTAGCGCTGGATTGGCTGCTGAAGGAAGTTACAAGGGGAAAAAGAAACGGAATTCAGTGGACTCTGTGGAATCAGCTGGATGACCTGGATTTCGCAGATGACATAGCTCTATTATCGCACAACCACGATCAAATGCAAAATAAAACAAAACTTCTCAGAGATACATCCCAAACCATTGGACTAAGAATACACTCAGGGAAGTAAAAAATTCTCAAAGTCAAAACTTCAGGATCAGAAACGATTATGGTGTGGGGGGGGGGTGCAGTCAGTTAGAGGAGGTCTCAGAGTTCACATATCCAGGCAGCATTATTGATGACAAAGGAGGAACAGGAGCAGATATAAAGACGAGGATAGGTAAGGCACGAGCAGCATTTGGATTATTGAATAAAGTATGGAAGGATCGAAACATCTCTAGGAGGACAAAAATAAGGCTCTTTCAATCAAATGTCAAGTCGGTACTCTTGTATGGCAGTGAAACTTGGAGCTTTACAAAAACTTTAACTTCAAAACTGCAAGTCTTCATCAACACCTGTTTAAGACGGATAATGAAAATTAAATGGAGTGACAAGGTTCATAACAATATTCTATGGGAAAGAACAGGACAGGAACCAATAGATAAAGAGATAGGACGTCGTAAATGGAGATGGATTGGACACACGCTGAGAAAACCAACAAGTAGCATTACCAGGCATGCACTTCAGTGGAACCCGCAAGGCAAGAGAGTTAGGGGTAGACCACAGACAACTTGGCGGAGACAGCTAGAGGAGGACATGAAAAGGGAAGATATCAGCTGGAGGGAAGCTGCAAGGAATGCCCAGAATAGGGATAAGTGGAAGTCTGTTGTTTGTGGCCTATACCCTGAGATAGGGATAAGTGGAAGTCTGTTGTTTGTGACCTATACCCTGAGATAGGAATAAGTGGAAGTCTGTTGTTTGTGGCCTATACCCTGAGATAGGGATAAGTGGAAGTCTGTTGTTTGTGACCTATACCCTGAGATAGGGATAAGTGGAAGTCTGTTGTTTGTGACCTATACCCTGAGATAGGAATAAGTGGAAGTCTGTTGTTTGTGGCCTATACCCTGAGATAGGGATAAGTGGAAGTCTGTTGTTTGTGGCCTATACCCTGAGATAGGGATAAGTGGAAGTCTGTTGTTTGTGGCCTATACCCTGAGATAGGGATAAGTGGAAGTCTGTTGTTTGTGGCCTATACCCTGAGATAGGGATAAGTGGAAGTCTGTTGTTTGTGGCCTATACCCTGAGATAGGGATAAGTGGAAGTCTGTTGTTTGTGGCCTGTACCCTGAGAAAGGGTGAGAAAGGCATTGTTGATGATGATGACACAGGCACTACGTCCATTCGAAAGGGTGAGTAAAAATCAAACAAAATCAAGCAAAATTGCTACAACATTTGTGGCTAAAGGTGAATACTAAACATAATACTGGTACATATATAATGCCATGATCTTGGATGTGTTGTCCACACAGTCATATTCCATGCTTTTCCCTTAGGCAAAACTGCATAACGTCTTAAATCTTAGCTTCTCCCCGTCTGCTGTGCTCAAAGCCTGTTTGATCGCCGCGCCAGCTGCTTTTTTTTGTTTTTTGTTTTGTTTTGTTTTGTTTTTGTTTTTTTGTAGCCAAGGAAGTCTGTCTGCTCCATATTAATGTCGATAAATGGCTGACTGGGGGCGGATGTTCTGTATAATCGCCTTCCATTCAATGTGGAATCATTTGAGCCGTTGGTTTTGCTTCTTCTTCTTCTTTTTTTTTTTAAGTTTTTAGATGCAACTGAAGTCTCGGTCATTATGCAAAAATGTATGCCTTCTCACAGGAAACAAGTGGTCGATAGATTTTGTAAACTAGTATTTCAATCAGCGATTGGAGGAATAACATTACAGTTTTATTTTTGTTCTGTCCATAACATCCAACACTGAATAGTTTGAGGTATTATTCAAATCTTTTTCTTGCCAAAAGTGTTTTCTTCGGCACTGCGTACTTCTGAAGATCCACGCTCAGCTTCGTTTTCAACCCAAACGTGCATAATCCCATCGTTGTTAAAACAGTCATGTATGCCAAAGTTGTATGTCCACATTTTGTCTGCTGTAAAAAAATGTTACTTGTTGTTAACAATTGATATGGTAGGTTTTGTTGGAAATTAAATTTGAAAATATGTTTGGCATTTGCGATTTTTCAGGAGGAAAAGTATATGCGCATTGAGCTTTGCGTAGATGTTGGTCTTTTTCGTTCACGAGCTTACTCTGTAGCTCCTTGCTGATGTCACGAAAATTAAACTGTGAATGAATTCTCTCATAGTTTAGACACGACCTCATGCCACTCTTTGCCGCCCAAGATTAAACTCAGTCTGTGAAAAACCATGCATCGTGCAGTCTGTGTTGAACTTAGAGCCTCATATCTGCTTTCTTCTCCGAGCATACAAATTCAGTTATAAACTGTTTAAGCCCAAAACCCATGATCAGCCTTATTGAAAACTTTTAAAGGCTTTTATTAGGTAACCTTAGTTATTCTATGATTAAAAACTACTTATTAATTATGAATTATATAATATTGTTTGTTTTTGTTTTTTTTCAAAGAAGCTTTATTTCCAATTCAAATAAACAGTTGGGGCAAGACGACAGCATTGAAAAAATAGAAACTTCACAAAAATAAAATAAAAAAACTCATATTCTCCAGAGCAATACATACAACAATGAACAGATGAAAAAGACTTCTGAATTTAAAGAAAAACAAAAATTGACAAATATAACAGATACATCTCCTTAACAGCCGCACAACTACATTCATAAAAAGCAAACTTTACTAGGAACAGAACAAATATGTATCTCCTCCAAAACCACTCATAGCACAGTTTTAAAGTATATAGAAGCTTGACACATAGGAATTCTCACTTTGTCATTAAGAAATGCTTCAAATGAAGGAGAAATCTTAAGCAAAAAAAAAAAAAGTACACTAAATTTGGCTGTTATCTTTTAAGCGGCCTTCTTTTCAGTTTATCTCTCCACGAAGACCATACTGTGGTGCTGATGATCCTTTCTAGATGCAATGCAGTGCTCGACCTGATGTGGTAACAAAGTGCCTCTCCAATACAAAGTAAAAATCGTGCAGCTACTTAGATAATATTACAGAGAAAATTTAAAGTTGCGGATTAAAAAAAATATATAGGCCTATATATTGAGTTACCCTGGATTGTTAGAGCTTATAGTTTTTCTTGATCAAGTCACAATCTCTTACTCATGCAAGGCAAAATAAGGGTGGGAATTTATTAAAATGGCTTAACTTCAATATTTCCACGCTTCCTTGTTGAGATAATTATGGTGAATCTGGTCGATATCTTAGATAGAAGTACAAAACGCGTGCAAAAGAAGCTGAAGTGGTTTTTACATTCCAACCGCCGCTCCGGAATGGTAGTAAGTTGCTCTTAAAGTACTGACCAATCACATGAATTCAATACTACTTTCTGCTACAGAACTGCATGTTTTCCATGACGATTTTGTTTTAACGCTGGTCAAAATTTATTTTAATTTTACAATTTTTTTTTTCATTTTTTCACTCCATTAAATTAAAATTGACAATAATTTGTTTTAAAAGCGTCATTAGCTTTGAAAATTGTAAATCGCTGAAAACAGTGTTTTAAATGTTTTTCGGTTCATCATAAAAAAAAAAATTGGGCAAAAAATTTTGATTAATTTATTGCATGAAAATTTATTGAACTTTGAAAAGCTTTTCTAGCCTGCATTCAAACCTTTTCTTTAACTTTTATAATTATTATTATTATTATTATTATTATTATTATTATTATTATTATTATTATTATTATTATTATTATTATTATTATTATTATTATTATTTGTAGTAGTAGTAGTAGTAGTAGTAGTAGTAGTAGTAGTAGTAGTAGTAGTAGTAGTAGTAGTAGTAGTAGTAGTAGTAGTAGTAGTAGTAGTAGTAGTAGTAGTAGTAGCAGTAGCAGTAGCAGTAGCAGTAGCAGTAGCAGTAGCAGTAGTAGTAGTAGTAGTAGTAGTAGTAGTAGTAGTAGTAGTAGTAGTAGTAGTAGTAGTAGTAGTAGTAGTAGTAGTAGTAGTAGTAGTAGTAGTAGTAGTAGTAGCAGTAGCAGTAGCAGTAGCAGTAGTAGTAGTAGTAGTAGTAGTAGTAGTAGTAGTAGTAGTAGTAGTAGTAGTAGTAGTAGTAGTAGTAGTAGTAGTAGTAGTAGTAGTAGCAGTGGCAGATCAAAATTCAGAAAACTTCATTTCTATACATTGAGTAGTTTTGGAGGGGATAGCGGAGAAAGAAATCGAAGGTGCCCTTTATGATATAGATACATACTTTTGCAACATTCTTAGTTTTTTTGGAACTCCACTTTGCCGGTCACATGGACGCCGTCATCTTTCTTTCGATACGGGTAAAAATTACAAAGCTGCTGAGTCCAGGCAAGGAGTTAGGCTGAGCGCAAGGAAAACGTCGCTCGAGGCCGCACTTTTCCTAGCCGCGCTGTCAGCCGCAACGGCTTTGGAAAGTGCCTGTTTGCCCCGAAATAGAGGACGCTGGTCCTCGAGGCTTTTTAATTACGGTTGGTTCTGGAAGGTCTAGTACTAGAGGATGTCTGAAAATGGTCTAGTCATCTGAACAAGAATTTGTTTTAGTAATGGATAGTTTGCTCCCTTAATTAATCAGGCCAAGACGTAGATGTCGAGTTGACAGAATTAGAAAAAAAACAATAAATAAAAAACAAAACAAAACGAAAAAACAAAACAAACAACACCAAGAAACAAAGAGCATGCATCTCTTGGTAAATACAACCATTTGTTCTGACAATTTAATAGAGTCCTACATAAGGATGAACGTGGAAACATTTGGTTAAATCTTACCGCTCGAAGAGGACTTTCAAACAGACTGCTCAGACAGAAAAACAATCATACATTAAAAAACGTCCCGTTCCCACTCAGTGGATGTGTAACAAAAAAGAATTAACGAAATAATAATAATCTGCTTCAATCAGTTATACATCTTTCATTCATGAAATAACAAACATGCAATCAAAGGATATCACAAACACTAAGATCAACTGGAAATATCAGTACTAGGACTCATAGTAGTTTCCTGGTGCCTGGCAGTTTCTATAGAAAAAAAAAACTGCTTGACTCGGTTAAAAATGGCAAGACGACGTTGGAAAGAATGTAGTTTGGATTCTTCCAAAAACGTCTGTGCCGTCCCTTACTGCAGCATGTTCAATTGCAGCTTTGTTTATGTGACACGCAACTGTTTTCATAAGAGCAGTCTTTTAATTTCACTGCCCCGGACGCGATTGACTTTCTCTATGTGGTCGCCCTTAGACTCCTTATACTTGCACCTGATTGGTTGATATTGTTAGTTGCCTACGAAGACATAGTTTTAGGAAGTGATTGGGCATTCTACCTTACACAGTTCTTGCCTAGGAATATAATTACGTCCCCACCTAGCATTGTGTATTGTCCTCTGCATGAGAGCAGGACGCTTTTTCACTTATTACAAGGTAGTTAAGCAAAAAGAACCGTTAGTTCCAGGCTAGACAGGGGTTAAGCCCGAATTCCAGAAATGGGATTGGCAAAAAAAAAAAATAAAACGGGGAAAACTTAGCATAAAGCAGATCACTTCAAATAAGGCGAAGGACGTGAAAACATAAGAACAGGTGGAATGTACATGTATCGAAAAAGAGAGAGAGAAACTGAGAAAGAAAGAGTGATTGAGATAAAGAGAGAGAGGGACAGAGAGAGAGAGGGATAGAGAGAAAGAGAGAGAGAAGGAGAGAGAGAGAGGGAGAGAGAGAGAGAGAGAGAGAGAGAGAGAGAGAGAGAGAGAGAGAGAGAGAGAGAGAGAGAGAGAGAGAGAGAGAGAAAGAGAGAGCGACTTGGGAGATGTTAAAATCATCATAATTTTTAAAGGATGGTTATGCAAAAAACTTTGTGTGAAGCACATTTCTGAGGTTTCGCAGGAAAGGCTTACGGGCCCTAAGCCAGACTACGACGTAATATTTTTAGACTGACCGACATCATTTGCATAAACTCCTCCCACCCAGCGGTACGTAGCATAATCGCTTTTCGCAAACATGCTAACCCTCTCACCAAGAACGTAACTGTTATGTAAGGGTTACATGATGACTGCCAGCGATGCTCTAATGCTACCGGCACTGAGTACTAGCCTGGACCAGGTGCAAGCGCGCTATGGAGAGTGTGTTTCTACTGCTCCACTGCATGCTCACACAGTTACATTACATAACAATCACATGATCCGAGACAGTTTTACCCAGCAGCAGCAGATTTCACTGGTCTAAACAGCTGACCAGACTGACCAGGCCTAACGCTCGCTTGCGGCTTCCGATGTAAACAACGCAGGCCGATTTGCACACGTCACTAGAGAAACCACGTGTTTGTTACGTTATGACCCATGCTTACGGTACGTAACTCAATCTGCGAAACATGGCTATTGTACACTGAACTGAAGATTAAACGGTCTAACCAGTGACCTACTTTATGCTAAGTCTTCCTTGGCTTCGTAACTTCGCCGATCCCATTTCTGGATTTCGGACTAACCCCTGTCTAGTCTGAGACTAACGGTTTGTTTTGCTTAACTACCCTGTAATAAGTGTAAAAGCGGACTGGACTAGGCGTCTTACAGCTACCTCGAGCCCCGAGGCTGGGCTCAAGAGTAAAGGCAACGGGGGGGAGTAGATTGAGGCAGAGCACAGGCAAAATGAAATGCAATATTCCTGTTTGTATACCTCGCCAGCAGACACGAGAAAAAAATTCTGCGCATAGTGTATTACAATTCTCTTCCTCACCCGCTTGTCTCTGTACCACTGCCATGCATACTTTGTAGATTTAGGCCCAGTCTGGTTTATTGTGTACAATGCGATTCCATCTGTTATGTTCTTTGATAAGCCTCCTAAGAAAATATATCTTGTCTCTTTATTTCAAGATTCCAAAAGATCTGAAACAGTAAATAAACCCATCCCACTCATGCAATTTTTTTTTTGTTGTTATTTTTGAGTAGTTTTGATTCTTTCAGTCAGTCACGCAATCCTAAATTCCTAACCTGGTAAAGACAACGATAATTATGTTAGTTTAAAAAAGACGACAACCAAAGCATGGTGACGTATGCACAGGCGTCCCTACCTAAGACTTCTCTTAGGTGGGTACAAGTGTCCTCGCCCAGGCATTACCATAGTTTTAAACAGTGTAGCTGGTCAAGACGGTTGTTCTATAAATAACTCATTTTGCAAATAACGTGGACTTAGACCCCCTCCAATTTCTTGTATCAGCAAACGCAATAAACACAAAACGGTGAAACTTACTTCGCTTTTTTATATGGAAAAATGCACCACTGATGAACGTGCCGAAAGAAACATACGACAATTCTTCCCAATTATTACAAATCACTACACTCGCATAAAGTAGATGTACATTACCTTTTTTCTTTTCTTTTAAACTCTAGATTTATTTTCTTCAACAAAAGAAATACACATACACACATTGTAATGTACATAAATTATATAGTTTAAAGGAAAAAGGAGGCCTACCTAGTTGTAGCTCATTCAGCTGGAGTCTACATGCAATAAACTACATTGTCTCTAATAAATCCATTTTATCTGTTTTTAAGAGAAGAAATGTTTGAAACTAAGACCCTAGATTATATGCCAGTAAGTTATACTTTTTATGGAACAAAATGAGTCGAAAATGATCTTTTATAGACATAAAGTTCACATCAGCAAAGCTAGATTCCACTTTTTACATGTATATTGCCCTAATTAGACATCTCGATTTTAAAATTAGTATTCATAAGATTAATAGGCATACTCACAGCTTATAAGAATTACCACGCAGAAAGCACATAAAAGTTTCAGGATTTTCATACTACTAAAAGTTGGCCTAGCGAAACGTCAAATCACTGTAACTAAACTGAAATCAAACTTTCGTTCGCAGATGAAGCCACAAATTCAAAATCTGCATATATTATATTTTCACATAAAAACTCTACTTATTTCATGATTTCATGAAGGTAATGAGATTTTACGTCTACGTCATTCTAGTATAAAAATATCGGCTTCCGTTCCAAATAAGGGTTGTACATTTTCTTAAATCTACAATGGGGAAAGTAATTTGTGGTGCAAATACATTTGTTCGAAATGAGGAGAGAAAAAAATATTTGAGACGAGTTTTCTTTGTACCTCTTAAAGGTGTGGTGTCACCCTAGGAATCAAAAGTCCAACCTTATGGAATCGGGGTTAAGTTGAATGCAAAACCTCTGGAATTATTTTGAGTAAGAAATAAAAAAGAACTTAAAGTTGAATGTGCTCAGCTTGTAAAAGGTTCTAATCTCACCATGTCAATCAAACCTTATTTCTAATTATTGCTGATTGCTTGATAAAAGTTTTACGGTGCGGAGAAATACTTCTTCCACTATTGACAAAATGTTCATTCGAACCATACAAATGTTATAACTTTTAGTCCTTATTTTGTGACGTTTTCAATCAAACCATGTGTTATTAATTTTTATAATGATATTGATACGTTATTAAATCGGGACTAAAATCAACTGACATTCCTCAGCAATCTTAAGTACACATGCATGCAGTTTTGCCGCAATGCCAGTGTTTATTTGAATACATTCTTAATATTATACTGGTTCCTGTGTTTTTCCCATACCTTACCGATAGTGAAGGAGGAAGAAAATAATGGTTGACGAAAATCCCAATCTTTGATTAAGCTCGATCTAATGGTTCTACTAAGTGGTTGTGAGAGAAGGAGACAGAGCTAGGCCCACAGAGAGATAGAAGCAGAAGTTCCAATTCATGACAACTGAGAGCATCGTGTTAGCTCAACTGTTTTTTATTTCCTCTAATTATTTTGGTTCTGCAAGTCTTACTTAAGCCATCACTTTTTCTTTTCCGTGGCATTATGCTGACTCAAATCTCTCTCTCTCTCTCTCTCTCTCTCTCTCTCTCTCTCTCTCTCTCTCTCTCTCTCTCTCTCTCTCTCTCTCTCTCTCTCTCTCTCTCTCTCTCTCTCTCTCTTTCTCCCTCTCTCTCTATCTCTATCTCTCTCTTTCTCTTTCTCCCTCTCTCTCTATCTCTATCTCTCTCTTTCTCTTTCTCTCTCTCTCTCTCTCTCTCTCTCTCTCTCTCTCTCTCTCTCTCTCTCTCTCTCTCTCTCTCTCTGCGCGGCTACCATTGCTTTCAAAACGCTGTAGTGATCGCTTCAGTCAAGATATTCCGCTTATTTCGTCCGTGGCTTATTACCAGCGTTAAACTTGGCAACTACTCATAATTTGTCTACTAATATGCAAAACGAAGTGATACAAGAAAAAACGTCATTTATTAGTATTGAACCATAACAGATTTTCCCCCACTTTTTCTGTGCAAATTCCAAGAGTGAATAACTCTCATTCACTGCTTGATATTCTTGCCTGACGCACTCTCTGCCCAGCTACCGTAGCTTTAAAATCTGGTAATAATATAGAAATGTACAATCTTTCCTCGGCTTCGGCGCGCATCATTAAAAATCACGCAGTTAGTTGCTTTCCAATCAATTCCATCGCTGTGCAAACTATTTGTAAATAAACTGTTGGCATTTTTTTCGAAAGAAGGAACACCGAAAGAACAAAGTGACAGGACCACCAGCTACCAAGAAATAAAAACAACAAATAAATAAAAACAGTAAAATAGATAGATTGGAGAACACCCCAGCATAACAAATCTGACTCGTGTTAAAATCTGTCTGGAGAGGAGAAAGTAATTGTTTTCAGACCTAGGACAGGCCCCAACCGACTAAACCATCACTTTTAAACGAAACAAGCATGATTGTCCGTTCAAATGAACAGGTGAGGAAGACAGGTATATTGAAGTAAAGCAAACTTTACAAAAAATAACAGACTTATATCCTCCAGAGTCAGACAACTGCACTGAAGAAAAGAAGACTTTACGACAATGGTCAGGTGGGGAAATATACTGCAATAAAGAAAAGCAAATAATTTAAAACAATAACAGATATATTTTCTTCTTTCAACATGAAAGTAAAGTAAACTTTACCACAATAACATAAAATAATCTCCTCCAGAGCCACTCATAGTACAATTTTAAAATGTATAGGACGTTGAGCCAGAATTCTTCTCATGATGTCATAAAGACATTCCTTAAATGAAATAGAGATCCCAAGCAAAAAAAAAAGTAATTAATTTTGGGTACAATCTTTTAAGCAGCCCTCTTTTCAATTTATCCCTCCACCGAGATCAAAATTTGGTGCTGAAGATCCATTTCATTTCAAATACAAGGTGCTCGACCTCATGTAGTGAAAATAGTTCTCTCCAGTGCACAGTAAAAACGTGCAAGTTAATGATCGGAAAATATTAAAGAGAACAAAAATTTTGGCGCCCCAGATTTAAAAAAAAAATTGGGGTTACTGTGTGGCCAGGGTGGTGCAGGTTTATCGCTGGCAGGCAAACCGCGAATTTTGGCTGGAACCCGCTTCTGGAAGTGTCCTATGTTAAATCAGGGAGTGTTTAGTCGAGGCAAAGGCCCAGCCTTGACATAATATTACGTGTCAATTATTTTTTTTTCCTTCAGAACATCAATGAGGCAGCCGGGGCGCTCAAGTCGGAGCACCTGGATGTGTACGACGATAGAGAGACAGAAAGAAAAAGCACTGCATAGTTGATAACCAGCTGTGATCTTGAAACCGCTAACTTTTAAGCGGCGTCCACATTGTCACTCCGAACTATCGGTTACCTATTGGGCGCCCGATGGGTCGACCCGTGAGGTGGAACTGACAGTGTGGACGAGAAAATCTCACAGTTTTTCGTCACTCTATGGGGTCACCGTCACGCCGCCCGACGAATCCAACATGCTTGATATTTTGGCGCAGTCATTTGATAGCCGGGGCGTGGCTGGCGGCGTCGGTGATTGATGGGCGCAGGAAAATTAAATTTGTTTTAAAATTTTTTTTCAATATTAACCGTAGCCCAAATCTATTAACAAATTCAGATTCAGCGTATTGAAATTAGTGAAAATGTTCGCGAGTAACAATTTTTAACAATTATTTAGAAAGATAGTTTTAATTTTCATTAACCACTACCTTATCTCTCTCTCTCTCTCTCTCTCTCTCTCTCTCTCTCTCTCTCTCTCTCTCTCTCTCTCTCTCTCTCTCTCTCTCTCTTGTCTCTTCCTTTTCAAGATAGAAAGATCAACTACACTTACTTTTCCCTCTTTGTTCCTCCCACATTTTTTTCCGTTGAGTAATATTAAAGCCTGGATCTAGATTCTAGCTAAATAAATAGGCCTATAATGCATGCAATGTGCTACACAACACTGTGACTTCTTGTTGCCGCTAGATAAGTTATACCAAATTGATTTCAGACCCTCTTGTTCTATACTTGTATTATAATAGTATCTGGTATTTAATTGGTAAAGAAAAATGACATTCTGGTCAAAAGAAAAAATTATTGGATTTCTCGAATTGTACAGGAAACAAGAATATTTGTGGAAAATAAAAAAGTAAAGAATATAGTAATCGCTTTCTTTTGTTATTTTTTCAACTTTTAAAAATTGAATTGAATCACCGAAACTAAAATAAGTTTTTAAGTCAGAGGTACACAGAAGCCCTGCTACGTCTTGTTTTCTTCGACTCAGATGCATGGAATAATCATTTTGATAATGTTTCACACAACCCGCCAAAATCTAAATTTAAGCTCAGAGCCAGCGAACCGTTCAATCTGCCTATCGGGTTTACCTCACAGTGTGGACATGCGTTCGGAGTGATAGTTAACCAATGGGCGGAACTAACGGATACCTGATAGTTCGGAACGACAGTGAGGATGGCCCTTTAGTTGTGTTTCTTCTTCTTTTTTTTTTTTTTTAAATTAACTTCTTTACCTGATAAGAAGAAAAAACATAATTTCATTTGATATTATTTGCTAAAATTTTGACAAGTTGATTATTATGAAGTAAGCTTGATTTTGTGTTCAATTTCTAATTGCAGGTACCATTATTAATTATTGTTGAAATTGTGAAAATTTTATTATAAAACGCACCCGAGTTGAGGCTCATCATTTATTTTCTTAGAACACACAAAAAATGATCATAGAAGATAAAAGTTTTTGCAACGTCAATTGCTTTCAGGGCATTTAGACAGAATTGATACGCACTCAAACAAAGTTTGAACTGTGACAATTGTGTAGTTTCTGAAAACATTGCGACGAAAATCGCATGTACTTACAAATGGTATTGTTAGATTACAGATAATTATAGAGGACACACATAAGATATTGCATATGTAAAATAAACAACCAAAAGATAGAACAAGAATGCCCGCTACACGAAACACTAAGAAACAAAATATGGCGCGACACAATATCTATCCGACAAAAGCTTTTAGGCAGCCAGTACTATCCATTGCTGATCCACGTTTCCCTTAAACAACTTTTTTGTTTTGTTTTTCCATTCTTTATGTAGGAGGCTGGTATATTTATTTATATGTGGCAGTGGTAAGAGGCCTTTAGAGCAGATCTATAGTATGTCAATTGTCAGCTTGTGGGTGGAGCCAAGTGCACCCCCGGCTTGTTTTATTAGTGGACTTAGTTTAGTGGCGGGAAACTAGTCTCCGCTATCTTAGTAGAAGTTTATTTCATTCTCTTCTAATTCTATTATAATTATTCTTAAGATAATTTATTGTAATAATTACAGTGACTAGCCGATCTATTTCGTACTTTAATTTGGAGATCTTGAGGAATTTAGGGAAACTATTAGTTGTACTAAGTTTATGTGATGCTTTGATCGGGAGATCTATGCTAGATGTAGTACGTAGATGTAACAACGGGTTTCGTAGACTCTATGATCTCGTTTGAGAGATGTTTTAGTTGGGGAAACGGGTTGTTCCGTCCGACGGAGTAGAATTCTCTTCGGTCGGCATTGGCCCTTGTTCTAGGAAAGTTGAACGACGAACTGGGAAACCAGGGAAGTCTTTGGCCGGGGACTGTGCCGACTGAGTCTATAGTATAAATGTAGAGCTCAGAGAGACTCGTTGTCAGTACAATTTTGGAGTATTTAGAGGCCACGTCGGTTGGAAGTATTGTTTGGAATTACTGAGACAGTGAGAAGTTCTTGTGATCATTGATAGTGGAATTTTATTGAAGTATTGTTACTACTACTGCTACTGCTGCTACTGCTACTACTACTACTACTACTACTACTACTACTACTACTACTACTACTACTACTACTACTACTACTACTACTACTACTACTACTACTACTACTACTACTACTACTACTACTACTACTACTACTACTACTACTACTACTACTACTACTACTACTACTACTACTACTGCTACTACTACTACTACTACTACTACTACTACTACTACTACTACTACTACTACTACTACTACTACTACTACTACTACTACTACTACTACTACTACTACTACTACTACTACTACTACTACTACTACTGCTGCTGCTGCTGCTGCTACTACTACTACTACTACTACTACTACTACTGCTGCTGCTGCTGCTGCTGCTGCTGCTACTACTACTACTACTACTACTACTACTGAGAAGTTGTGTTGCATTATCATGTCTTGTAATTCTTCCTGTTATCACCGTAACTCGGGCGTTGGCTGACTAGTAGGCATTTTGTTTAGTTTTTACTATCTCCTATTAGGCATTTTGTTTAGTTTTTACTATCTCCTATTAGGCATTTTGTTTAGTTTTTACTATCACCTATTAGGCATTTTGTTTAGTTTTTACTATCTCCTATTAGGCATTTTGTTTAGTTTTTACTATCTCCTAATAGGCATTTTGTTTAGTTTTTACTATCTCCTATTAGGCATTTTGTTTAGTTCTTACTATCACCTATTAGGCATTTTGTTTAGTTTTTACTATCTTCTATTAGGCATTTTGTTTAGTTCTTACTATCTTCTATTGGGCATTTTGTTTAGTTCTTACTATCTCCTATTAGGCATTGTGTTTAATTCTTACTATCTTCTATTAGGCATTTTGTTTCGTTTTCACTATCTCCTATTTGGCATTGTGTTTAGTTCTTACTATTTTCTACTAGGCATTTTGTTTAGTTCTTACTATCTTCTATTAGGCATTGTATTTAGTTCTTACTATCTCCTATTAGGCATTGTATTTAGTTCTTACTATCTTCTATTAGGCATTGTATTTAGTTCTTACTATCTTCTATTAGGCATTGTATTTAGTTCTTACTATCTTCTATTAGGCATTGTATTTAGTTCTTACTATCTTCTATTAGGCATTGTATTTAGTTCTTACTATCTCCTATTAGGCATTGTATTTAGTTCTTACTATCTTCTATTAGGCATTGTATTTAGTTCTTACTATCTTCTATTAGGCATTGTATTTAGTTCTTACTATCTTCTATTAGGCATTGTATTTAGTTCTTACTATCTCCTATTAGGCATTGTATTTAGTTCTTACTATCTCCTATTAGGCATTTTGTTTAGTTCTTACTATCTTCTATTAGGCATTTTGTTTAGTTCTTACTATCTCCTATTAGGCATTTTGTTTCGTTCTTACCATCTCCTATTAGGCATTTTGTTTAGTTCTTACTATCTCCTATTAGGCATTTTGTTTTGGTCTTCTTAGTATTCTGGCCGTTTTGTTTTAGTATCTGATCTTAGTATATGCACTTTATCGTGGGTAACTTCTTGGCACTTATCATTCTGACCACTTGTTTTAGTATCATCTACACGAACATGACACTTTGTTTAAGCCTCTTCTAGACGTTTGTTACTCTGACCATTTTGTTAATATCTTTTATTACGTATATACTTGGTTTTGGATCTTCTATTTATTTTATTCTTTGAGAATCGCCTTCATTCATTGATAATTGAGTATTCGTGAAATAAACTCATTATAGGTGTTATTAACTTAAACTTCTCCTTGCTGTGTTCCTTCTTTCTTAGCTGTAGCCATTTTTGTCTCGACACCCACTCGTATTAGTTAGGGAACAGTGGCCTTAGTACTCCACTGATTCTCAAGGACCCGTGAGTGTGAACTCTTTAGTATTGCACGGCTGCTATGACACGTCCGGGCCTGCAATCACTTAAAGTAGAAAAAAAGCACTGAGCTTCTTTAGATAACTAGTGGGTCCTATTGTAGTAGAAAGTGAGGAATCACCCACGTAGTTACATACATTTATGATCATAGAAAACACATGAAAAAATCGTGCAAGTTATGGGTACGGGTAAGATCTCGAATAGAAAAAGTAGTCTCTTCCCTCAGTGAAAAAACATGTAGACCTAGACCTGCTTTAAAACTTTAATCTATTCCTATTTGCTGCTCCGCAATAATGGAGGAAAACCCGATGGAGCTAAAAATAACTTCATACCTTCACTGATTAGGGAAATAGAAATTTCCACAATTATCATCCAGGAAGTTCAGAATCTGTGCTGAAGTTAATGTGTAATAAGCACGAGATCTGAAAAGGAAAGTAGAATATAGTCTAGAAAATCGTGCGCATAGAGTAGACTTTTACTTTGGTACGTCTCTATATCAGCTTGTTTATAGATCTAGACCTAGATCTAGTCTAGTACTACAGTCTTTAACTATTTTTCATAGGCCTACGCATAGCCCAGGTTCACCATGACATTCTATAGTAGGCTAGAGTATTATTGCATTTACCGGCCCAATCACAAAGCGTTCAAGTAGTAATGAATTTGATATGCCTATCACGAATATGGTTTTATTCGTTGCAAATAAATGCTTTTCAAGATTCAAGGATTTTTGTGTTGCTCTAAAATCCTATTAAACTTGTTTCAAATTCGTCGAGAAACATTCAATTGTGAAGCCTAACGTGAGTTGGCCCGATTTCTGCAAATTTACCGATTCTAGATCTAGATCCTAGATCTATATTCAAGATTAGATATATCTTTAAAAAAATGCGAGTTAAGGGCCTACGTAAAAGTTGTCACATAGGCTTAAGTCGCCGATAATTGGTTTTTGCAATTAGGCTTATGTGGCATTGAGTCACACACATGGGCCTAATTTTGGGTTCCTATTTGATTTTCAAGGGCTACCAGAGATGTGCATGTGTTTTGGGTTTTTGAATGTTTTTTTTTTCTCCCTCATTTCAATGACTAGAGCTAAATCTAGATATCTAGATCTAGAAGAAGAACTGTTTGCAACTTTTGTGAAATCTATTCCAAATATTTTTTTTACTTAAGTTTCTTTACCTAGATGTAGATTCTAGATCATGATAGTGATTTTTTTCCTTTGAAAACCTTTAAAAATTCACAGATGTTCTGAATGATTGTTACTGTGTTGCCGAGGGGAAAAAAACCCGCTGATTTTTATGATAATGATATTTATTTATTTACTTTTGAATTGGAGAAATTCAATGAAAGGGACATACAGACGAGTTCTCAAAAGCCTTCATAGGAAATAAAGGTGAGTGACAGTGCAAATGTGTTCACTTCAGTAATTAAGCTATTTACATCTTTACTATGATTTTTTTTAAAGAAAGGCAGTGATGATTCAGAATAATGGGGTTAAAGCAAACAGTTTTCTATCGAATGGTAACTTGAAACTCTATATGAGCACTGTTTTACAAAATGTATCCCAGTGGTGTATGTGACCATGCCATATTTTGTCACAATAAATGGTAGAACATCCGATTTAGTATTTTAGTTTAGTTTATTCAAATATGATATCTAGGATATGCATAACGCATAGTTTTTTTTCCCTTCTTAGAGAATGATTTAGGGTTTGAGCACACCAGGATTTTCATATAACGGACAGCCCGTAACAGCCAGTCATCACTTGAAATCTGTTATGCATACTCAACCTACATGGTCAGCCCACACTTGTGACATTGGAATCAAAGGTCACAGTTGATCAACTCTAGCGCCTGACCGCTCGTCACCTGAACACTACTGACCTACAGTTTAAATCAAATGTAGGTCAGCAGCTAAGGTAGATGAGTATTGCAAGTTACACGCCCAACCAAATTCCCAAATTTTTCAACAACTAAGCTTAGATTCATTATTGTTTTTGATTTAAAACAAGTTTTAGTAATAGCTAAGGGAAGATGTAATAATTTTTAAAGTTTCTGGCAAATTATTTTTAGAAATTTGAGAATAAAGTTCTGAATCGAGGAGCTGACACAGGCCTAGTTTTATGGCAGGGCTGTAATACATATGATGTCGTACACTGCAACATATGACACGGATCATGCTGGCTTGTGGGTGTGGCCCACGTCTGCTATTGCAAACAAAAAGTAGACTGTCCTATCAAGTGATGACTTCCTGTTACAGGCTGTCCTTTACAGGACGGCTGTGGTGTGCGTTGACTCTTACACTTGCAAGAGGCACTAATAAGTTCTATGGTGGCATATATTGGCCTGTTGAAAATTTGAATCCAGAATGTTCTCAGCTCATTAGCACTCTACTCCTTAGAAGCTCTAGATTAGTATATTAGAGGTACCATACCTGTTTGAAAGTCCTTCCCAAAAAGATGAAAGGAATTTGACATACAATTTGCTACTTAAGTCAGTTCACAAGTTTTGCCTCAAATTGTGCAATAATTTTTCACCATACATAACACACTCATTGTAATTCTCATATTTACTTGGAATGAAAATTTGGGTGTCATAAACAATGGAAATATTTGATTAGTAGATCGAGCCAATATAAATTATAAACCAGCTCCAGAAGTAAAAAGCATACTTTTTGTACGGTAGGGTCTATTGTCATAATGATCCCAAGTGCTTGAGAATTAAACACACTTTGTCTTCCTCGTCTAAACTGATTTAGAATTAGTGGTGGAACCCCTTTACATCTATAGATCTTTAAGACAACATTAGATTTAGACTATACTAAACTGGACGTATAATAGCAGCAGCAGCAGTAGTAGTAAGTAGTAGTAAATAGCGAAGCACAGTAAAAAAATATGTAGAATCCAGCTCCAAAATTTACAAATCAAAACAAAGCATGGAAGCTTTCCGCTTTATGCCTTCATCCGATACAAATACAAGGACACGAAATTACACAAGGATATTCACATGTAAATGTAATATACAAACTATAAATAAATATTAAAAATAAGAAAGGGGTTATATAGAAAGGTTTACCAAGAAAAATGAATCATACATAGAAAAAATGTAACCTAATCAATATTGGTAATTTTCAACTCAAATATTTATAGAAAAGATAAAAATAAGGAGGCAATGCCTACTTATTTTTTAAAAAATAAAAAGACAAATGGCCCTTTATTATGCTTCACTTCAGCCAGTGACTTGCAGAAAGTAGAAACATTTGAGTGGTGGAGCTGCTTCAGGTCATTCAATTTCTTAGTATGAGGACAGATGCGTGAAAAAAAATTGATGCGAAAATGTTCTCACATAGCTCTGTTTGTTTTAACGCATTTCAAAAGTTCCGAAAAAAAAAATTGTCCAGTTCTCATGACTGGCAGCAGCAAGACTAGTACATTTTATACCTTTGCTGTATATTTTTTTTTTACTTTAGGAGCATGGTTGTGGTTTGCACTGTAAGCTATGTTTGAGTGACTCGTGGTGAGTGCCAATGTAGCTTTGAAAAACGTTTTGAGTCGTATGAAGGGCAAACAGTTTTGGCACCAATTTACAATACTAGAGCCTATTTCTTGCCACTGCTAATCGCCGAGTGCTTACAAACTGAAGAACTCTACAACTATCAATTTTTCTTGTTATATTAAGAGGACTGGAATCTGGCCTTGAAGATGCTTCTGTTGTGGAGAACATTGATCTTCTCCCTCTTGTGGGCTCTCGGCATAAGTCTGATGTGTTTGGATCCCAATGGCAATGAAGTTGACTGGTACGTTTGGAAATATTTAGTTTCTTATGTTTCAAATCTGAAGAATTCTCTCTCTCTCTCTCTCTCTCTCTCTCTCTCTCTCTCTCTCTCTCTCTCTCTCTCTCTCTCTCTCTCTCTCTCTCTCTGTCTCTGTCTCTCTCTCTCTCTCTCTCTCTCTCTCTCTCTCTCTCTCTCTCTCTCTCTCTCTCTCTCTCTCTCTCTCTCTCTCTCTCTCTCTCTCTCTCTCTCTCTCTCTCTCTCTCTCTCTCTCTCTCTCTCTCTCTCTCTCTCTCTCTCTCTCTCTCTCTCTCTCTCTCTCTCTCTCTCTCTCTCTCTCTCTCTCTCTCTCTCTCTCTCTCTCTCTCTCTCTCTCTCTCTCTCTCTCTCTCTCTCTCTCTCTCTCTCTCTCTCTCTCTCTCTCTCTCTCTCTCTCTCTCTCTCTCTCTCTCTCTCTCTCTCTCTCTCTCTCTCTCTCTCTCTCTCTCTCTCTCTCTCTCTCTCTCTCTCTCTCTCTCTCTCTCTCTCTCTCTCTCTCTCTCTCTCTCTCTCTCTCTCTCTCTCTCTCTCTCTCTCTCTCTCTCTCTCTCTCTCTCTCTCTCTCTCTCTCTCTCTCTCTCTCTCTCTCTCTCTCTCTCTCTCTCTCTCTCTCTCTCTCTCTCTCTCTCTTTCTCTCTCTCTCTTTCTCTATCTCTCTCTCTCTCTCTCTCTCTCTCTCTCTCTCTCTCTCTCTCTCTCTCTCTCTCTCTCTCTCTCTCTCTCTCTCTCTCTCTCTCTCTCTCTGTCTCTCTCTCTCTCTCTCTCCCTCTCTCTCTCTCTCTCTCTCTCTCTCTCTCTCTCTCTCTCTCTCTCTCTCTCTCTCTCTCTCTCTCTCTCTCTCTCTCTCTCTCTCTCTCCCTCTCTCTCTCTCTCTCTCTCCCTCCCCCTCCCTCCCTCCCTCCCTCCCTATCAGTATGTCTCTCTCTTTATCACTCTTTGTCTGTTAGTCTTTTTCTCTCTGAAGATAGAAGAGCAAAAATAAACAACTCTAAGTAAGAAAAAATATGTGCATAGGTTTGCAAACACAGTATAAATAAATAACAAAAAATAGATAAATGGAAACAGGCACACAACTTCATCGCTAGGGGAAAACAAAGAAACAACAGGACTAAAAGAAAATAATATGTATAATTATATACATATTTCCTTTATACGTTTATTGTGGCTTCATTGGAGATGGAGAACATAGTGATGTATCCAGGATAAACAAAGTAAATTGTTTGGAGAAAGCAAGATCAAACAAAATACGTGAATGGTTGTGGGAGAGTGAGTGTGCAGCAAGCTTCGAGGTTCTGTGCACTTGCCAAGAGAGTGACGTTGTTGATAATTGTAAAAAGTCTGATTGTCTGTCTGTCTCCCTGTCTTTCTTTTTCTGCCTCTCTTTGGCTCTGTCACTCTCTCTCTCTTGGTAGCTCTCACTTACTCTCACTTTGATTTCTGGTTATGTTTATTTTTACTTATCCCTGAACTCTCTCTATCTATGTCTGTATGACTTTCTATCTTACGATCTTTGCTCTCCTATTCCATCTAAACCTTTTCTGTAAGGCTTCATAAGTAATTTTTTTTAGAAACTTTCTGTTATTTCTTTTTCAGATTTTTCAAGCATATTTTATAAATACGATGTGCCAATGTAAGAAATAGATTCTTGACATCTACACACTTTTCTAAGAAGTCAACTTCTCTAAGATTACAGGTTGCTTTAAAGGATTCAGAATTTTTAGTAAAAATTTCAATGGATCATAATGGGGCGTGAATTAATATTGAGATTGTCGAGACCTGTTTGCACCAATTTTAACCACAGGATTGAGTTTTCTTAGAAAGGTTTCTTCTGTCCTGTAGGGTGATCCAAATTACTAGAAGAAATACATGCAGATTGCTATTTAGATGCCAAATCCTACTTTAATAATGGTGTAAAAAAAAAAAAAAAACAGCCAGTAATGTTTATGTCATCCTGGTATCCCTTTTAGTTTCACTTTTATTAACTTCGAAGAAAGGATACATTGATAATGAAATTTGATTGATCAATGAAATCAGAAGAGAGATGATCTAAGATCAGCTTATAAAAAGTTACAATCAATTGATCAACCAATTAACTAATTGGTTAGGTATGTGTAAGTTTTTCCTTGTCTTGATACTAGTATTAGGTCTGACCATCATCATACTGCAAGACATGTATTACAATTATTTTGCAATTTATGTCAATAGTATGAATTTACAATTTTTTTTTATAAAATTTCCTTTCCCATAGGTATTCTGTTTACAAATCTCCAAAGATTCCCTCTTCTAAAGACTGGAAAATTCATGCAGGTCTAGCCCACTTTTACTTAGACCTCTATTCTCCAAAGTGGACATTCATGGACCAACCTCTTAATTCAAGTCATCAACAGATTGCTTACACACTGCAGCAGATATATAAATCAAAGGTTTAGATTTTTATTTTTTACTTTATTTTTTTTTTAATTTGTACTTAAACCTGATTTTTTATGGAAGACCTACCCTGATTACAACTACATAGCAATGCTCACCTAAGTCTTAATGCCCTATAATGCCCTATTTGAAATAGAAATGATAAATAAAACTTTAAGTGGTATCAACCTGATCAGATCCTTTCTATACAAAAATTGCCTTCCTCAACAGTAAATCAAGCCACATTCACAGAGAAAAGTAACAGTCTCCCCTCTATCCCTCCCCCCCTCCCCTTTCCACCACCACCACACTCACACTATTGTCAGAAATAGAGGGGGATAGAGTAATAAACCCATTCCTCCGTTTGTTCGAAGACATTATAGGATGTATTAACTCACATAGTTTTCATTTCAAAGAGTGACAGTGCAAAAGGTCAAAGTACTGATTGTCTGTGAAGCATAATTAGGTTCAGAAAACTTCAGCATGGTCATTTTTTAAGTTAGCTTAGAAGGGCGTATAACAATTGTCTGTGAAGTATAATTAGATCCCTTACATTTTATGAGAAAGTTAAAAAAGGCAGAAGCTAGTCAGTTTGCAGCCAACAAAATTGGTTGTTTGATTATTCTAATGTTGCCTTTATCCTGACTTTGACACACTGGAACCTATTTAAAACTTGACAGTTTCCATGAATAAAATTAAGGGTCACAATTGAGATGAAAGTTGCAACAGCCCAAAAACCATCATTAAAAAAAAATTTGTAACTGATAACAGCAAGTGGTTCAATTAAAAATGTCAGATTTTAACCCCTCTTTTTATCTTTTGGGCCAAACTATTTACTTGGAGCCTCTTTCAAAATTTATTTTTGCTTCATACAATCATGTTTCAAGCTCAACCTTTATCTTTGAGGGTGACTATCATGGAACATTTATGTTATCCATTTTAAGTCTAGGGTGTAATACATGTATATACTTTATAGTTTTTATGCAGTTTTGTAACCCAATATCCACTATCCTCTTTTCTTTGTAGCTATACTGTCTTATCAGAAAGGAATAAAGAAGTTAGAGTTGAATTTTTATTGGTTTTTTTTTTGTTTAAAATCTTAGAACCAAATTTTCATTTCTTTTTTTTTATTTTTAATTTTATCAGGACAAGTCTTTGATGTATATCATGTACAATGATGAAAAGCCATACATGCTCAGAAAGGGTGGGGGCCACACAAAAGGTAAGTATAGCCAGATTTGTCAATTAAGTTGTCAATGAAATTATGTGAAAACAAATTTAGAAAGCATGTGGTTGTGTGTGTGTGTGTCTGTCTCTCTGTCTGCCTGTCTCTCTCTCTCTCTCTGTCTGTGTGTGTGTGTGTCTCTCTCTCTGTGTGTGTGTGTGTGTGTGTGTCTCTCTCTCTCTCTGTCTGACTGTCTGTCTCTGTCTGTCTGTCTGTCTGTCTCTCTCTCTCTCTCTCTCTCTCTGTCTCTCTCTCTCTCTCTCTGCCCCTGGCTGTTTGTCTATCTATCATCATTCGACAAAACTTCATGAATTAGCATCGTGTGCACAAATCCACACTTTATTGCCAATTTGGTACAAATTATTTAGTACCAAGCTGGTCTCATTTCATTTATGTTAACGAAAAGAAAGGAAAGCGAAAAAAAGCAAATGAAGTTTATGATTGCTGCTTTGTTATTGTGATGTTTTTGTAATTTGTTTTTCAGGAGTTGTGGCCTTTGATGAGACTTCTGGCTTCTGGCTGGTTCATAGTGTACCAAACTTTCCCCCTCAAAAAGACCAGGGATACTCCTGGCCACACACTGCTCTAGACTATGGCCAGGCTTTTCTCTGTATATCACTACCTTATAGAGAACTTGGAATTGTTGGTAAGCACACGGGACCTGAGGTTATATCAAGGTATTTCTCCAATATTGGAAGGAACATATTGGATAAGATAGGCTGGCAAGTTTAACTGAGGGTAAAAGAAACATCAGTTATATAGAGAGAATATGAGTAGTAATCCCATGGAAAGCGATAAGCATGTTGATATTGTACATATAGAGTCAAAGAGTTATCTAGAAATACCATGTAGTTTTGTGAGGGCTCAGTTTTGTCCCATCTCTTTTATGATTACATAAAGGTATGCCTTATTTTCCTGTATCATGGCGAGGAAAGGAGTTCTGAAGTTGATTTGAGAGGAACAGCAGAAGAGATTCACACTTTCACAGATAGACGCGTACAGCAAGTACATTGAGGGAAAGCTAAAGCTGTTTTATATTATAATAAACTGTTCATCATGTATATTTTTTTCATGAAGACAAAAGATCCTGATTTTCTGTCTTCTAGAGAAGTAGTTGATGCTTATTCTGTGTTTAGAGTTGGCCATGCACTTGGAGATTTCCCATATTGTTTTGCTTGCAGGTAAAAGAATCAATGCATCGCAAAGTTTTAAGCCATAGGATACAGTAAAACAATATGAATTTAGAAGGATTGGTGTCATGTCTTTGTTTTCTATATAATCTTTTATACTTTGTGAAATTGGTCATGCTCCTGTAAAGATCACAATATTGGGGATTTAAGAGGTGTTGTGCCAAAGATGTTAAAGTCTAGTTGGGTTGTACAATGCAGATTCTTTGTCTTAACTTCATAGTTCTCCTCAAAAGTTTTCACAAGTTTTTTTATTATGGGAACAGTATCAGTATTCCATGTGCTGCTTTGATGCTACTTTTAAAAGTGGAACCATCAGGCATGGCTGATGTGTGCTGATCACGCTGGTTTTTGATTGTGTTGTAAATTTCACAGGTAAACACAAAAAATAATTTCTCCAGAAACAATTAAAAAAGTGTGATGTCTCCAGGAACCCCCTTGAAAATATAATTATGTCAGATGCAATTCTGAAACAATACACAAAACTCCTCAAACTCTTGAAAGGCAAAAAATTTCCGTTTTATCTATTACCAAAGATTCAATTTGACAAAACTTTTGCTTTTTCCAGATTCACTTTTATCATGTGGCGTTAGCTTGCTCGCACAAAATGTTTGATTTTTCCCTCACACACTACTTCTCTCAACTGTCGTGCAGCCAGACAGCTGCAGTTCAACCAGCCTGATATCTATGCTCAAGAAGTCCCTGATCATTTCCTGAAGAGCTTCCCTATTCTGAAAGAAGTGATTGAACAGACACCTCCCCAAGGTCCGCCATGGAGCAGTGTACAGAGCCTCAAGTCAGTCAAAAATCAGACTTTTCTCAGCTTTGCAAAAGCTAATAATTTTCATGCAGGTAAGTTTGTTTTTTTGTTGTTGGGCGGGAAATTCTATTCCTTGAATCATTATCTCACATGTAGGTAGATAGAGTATTTTGTCTTAAAAACATTTTGTAAGAGTCATGTGTCTGATTTAATCCCACTACCCTCAAGCTGATTAGGAATTTTATCTTATCCATGCTTTCTTAATCTTACTGATAAGGTAACCACAAGTGTCCTTGTGACAGTAAAGTATGCACCTCTCCACTCTTTCACATTCCCTCCATCTATACTTGGCTGATGAAATAACTTTTTTTTTCCTTCTGATCCCCCATGCAGATCTTTATGATGCCTTGGTGGCTCCCACACTGAAGAAAAATCTGCTGGTTGAGACTTGGCTACGCTCCACTGGAACTCCTTTGACATCAAACTGTTCATCAAAGTATAAGGTATAAACAGTCTAGTGTCGCAGTTTAAAACTCAATACCTAAAGGAAGATTAAAATTTGTAAACTATAAGCTGCTTTTTAATTGTGTGAAATAAGTTTTGATTGTATGGCCTTATAATTGCGGCCATAATTTGCTGGGTGATAAAGCTGCAGTATTTGATTTTTAGGCCCTGGCAAGACAGAGAGCAGATTGATTGAGAAATTTTATTGTTCAAGGTGATGTTTCCTCTCACTACATTATTGAAACATTATTTGGACTATCAAAAGGGATTTTAGAGTAGACTCCACACAAGCTGTAACAATTATCCCTTCAGATGAAGACTTAAGTATATCTCAAACCCTGTATTTTTGTAGTTGTTGAAAGAGTTAACAAGGTAGTCAGGATTCATTGTAGCATAGATGCTGATGTGTGTGGTTTAAGCTGCTGGTCCCAGTGAAAGTTTACAAGCAGGAAAAGTCACAAGGTGTTGTATGATTCTGTTCTCAGGTTTTTAAAGTAAATAAGATCAAGCTGTCTGATGAAGTCCAATTTAAGGAAACAAAAGATCATTCTAAGTGGGCAGTAACAACATCAAAAGATCAACACAAGCCAAGTATGTCAGGAAAAGATCAGGTGAGTTTCCAGTCATCTTTATCTTATTCAGTGCCGGATTACTTTTTTTTTTCCATATATGGGCCAGAAATGTAAACCTTTTGCAGCAATTATTGAGTTAAAAAGAACACTGATGTTTTTAAATTAGAAGATCAAAAACTACCTGATCAGAGTGGGAATTAGTTCTGAAGGAAACCTAGGGGGAGCAAATTTTTTTTTTCTGAACTTTGTATTATTGCCATTGGTTGTGATTTGTGAATAAAATTCAAAATAGGCTTTAGACTGCAGTTTGGATGGTATTACAATAAATTTTACCCTAAACAGTCACCTGTGTATTTGAGAGCAGTAAGACGCACTCTTTTTCCCCTGTATTGTCTTATTAAAGCCTAGTAAGATAAATGCTTCATATATGTCAATTTTTAAGCAAGTCTTTTGGAACTTAACAAACTTGTAGAATTTCTGTGGATTTTGTCTTTTTTTTCTTTTTTTCTTTCTTGTTTGTTTCATCATATTAAAATATTTGTGGCCTCTTTAGGAAATTGAGATAATGTATACTTTGAGAAATTGAGAAAAATGTTTTTCTCTAAATCTTTTGTGAATGCAAAATAGTTACATCTGACTCATTTAGGATAAACGAGGATATGTTATGGTCCACCAGTATATTTTTTAAAATGTTCCTCTTTGTCTTGGTGAGGGAGAAAGGTATGGATTTGCGTCCTCAAGGTGGGAGGTAGAGGAACGTATAAGTTGAAAAGCAGAAAGGAACATGAGAGGAGGTTGAAATCATTTTTTTTTTTAATCTTTCCTTTTTTTCTACCACCAGTATGTTCTGCAGATGTCCAGTAGCTCAAGTAATTATGCTTGTGTCGGAGACATAAACCGCATGAACAGTCAGTTCCACAGAGGAGGAGGCACTGTCTGTATCCAACACGATGGAGTGTGGAAAGCCTTCACAAGTGTCGTGGACGGTTATGAACCCTGTCCCTAATAATGCTAAACTCACCCAGCATGTGTACGGAGTCTTCTCGTCCGCCCTGTTACTTACTTTGCATATGAAAATCGGGAATACTCGGTTTTAACTGAGAATGTCTATTTTACTTTCCAAACCAACATTTTGTTGTCAAATCAATTTCATAAGGAAGGGAAACTGCTCTTCTTTTTCACATTTACTTGGTTGAGTATCTAGGTCTAGATAAGCCTTTGTTTGGCTATTGAAAACTAGACTAGATCTACTTCTAGATCTAGGCTTTTAGGATATATCTAAATCTGGACTTGAATAAGTAAAATTGTCCTGTGTGGATTCTTCAACCCCATTTCTTCATTGTCTGTCTGTTGTTATAAAAGTTGGAACAAAGACATTTTCTTTTCTCTTTTTTTCATCTAAATTATGGTTATCAGTACTGTTACAGTGTGGGGAATAATTTTCTTTTTTTCAAAATGGGCAGTTCACTAGAAAATTCATAAAAATAAGAAAAACTCAAAATTTGTTTCCAAACTCATGTGGTCAAAAAGTTAGATAAATGTCTACTAACACAGCAAGTTCTATGTTTTCACAATGAAACTTTTTTAAAATATGGTGTTTTAAATTTGCCTAAAAAAGGCCAATGACACAGAGCATTTTTTTCTGATAAGAGGCAGTGCTGAGTGAGTTGAAATGCTTTTATGTCCCTCCACCATTCGTGATGACTTATGATATTATCTTGAAGTGGAAAGACTGTACATTTTGGTATGTGTTAACCTATGAACTTTGATATATATATATAATTACTTAATGTTCATAAGTCAATTCTAAGGCTTTAATGCAACAAAAGAACATTTTGCTCTTTATTTACATTGGTTTTTTTTTTTTTTTGGATTGTACTTATCGTAGTAAACTAAAAGAGAAATAAAATGTAGGCTACCTTTGCAGTATTAAATGCACTTGTTTTGCTAAATGATGCAAAACACTGCATTTAACATTTTCATACCTGCGACTTTAAGCAGCTGAACATAATAATTGATCTTTGACATAAGATTTTTTTTTTTTTGCATTTATTTGATTTTACAGGGTTAATTAGTGCACAAGGTATTCTGCACTTTGTATTCCTTACAAGCACAAAAATTTTTGCAATTTTAATAATGATTCTTTTTCCTGTTTCTTACCCTGTGAAATGTTTCTACTGCTGATAATATCTTGTATTGTTGCCAATTTGTCATCTTCTACATGTGTATCATTTTAATGTACTCTACATTTCCACAGAAGTGCAAAATTTAAACTGGTGGCTGACATTTAAATGAACACTGAAGGCAAATATGCATTCCTAAGTCATGTGTATACTCATTTGGACTTTGACCAAATTTGCTTTTTTTAAAACGGGTGGATGAGTGTGTGCATAACAGGGATAGGGGCACAGATTGTCATTTTTTGACATTTTTTATAATCAGTCTGTAATGTACATGTACTTATATTAGGTCTATTGGAAGAGATTGTTTTGCATGTCTGTTAATTACAAGGAAAGTTTTCTTTCCTAGTTTACTTTTTAAAATGGAACACAGAAAGAAAAATGTAAGAGTGGATCTTACAAATTAGCTACTGTTAGCTAAAGAGATTCCTTCGAAGTGCAAGATCTATCTTGAACATTATCTTGTCTTGAAAACTTAGGTCATTACAAATGATTGATATCAATGACACATTTAGGATCTATGTCCTTTGTTATGCTTTTACAGAGATACTACCACTCACCCTTAGTTGTTTTTGTTTTTTTGTAACCGACTCGTGCTTGATCTAAATGATGACGGTTTTTCTTTGCTTGCAACAAGATCATCAAATTTTAGGTCTAGTTATTTCACATTAATCCTGAAATGGATGGAAGACCAGCAAATGAATCTCTTTTCGAAACAAGAATCTTAGATCAAGATCTATGCTTGAATGTACAAAATCTTCTGATGTTCTGAATGAAATAGCTCTCTTTGTGTGGGACATCATCAACATTTTCATCATGATTACCTCCATTATTATTGTCATTTTTATTTTTTTCTCTCCTTTTTCTTCACTGCTCTCCGATATAACCAAAGGTGCTTTCACTGATTTTTGCTATTATCTCTTTTTTAATCCTTTCCAGCTTAAACCAAAATTCTTATTATGCATTGAGATACAAAATGTTGTTTTAAAACAATCAAATTGATTAGATTTTAAAATTTCCCAAAGGAAGAAGAGAATAAAAAAAAAAACCCTGTTTTCTTTTAAAGTCTTTACAGGTGTAAAGAAAATTAAGCTACATCATAATAAGCCCATAACTCTAGCCAGTTTGCATCTGTAAAAAAGCTTTTATGGAACAATTTTATCTAATACAGATTAACTGTGAGACTACTAGAGCTGGTCAAAAATCTTCGTATTTTGTTTTGTTCTGGTAGGAGTAATGGAATTGATTACAAGCATTAAAGCCCAGTTCTGTGTCTAGAAAATCATTTTGCTCATGTACTCTGTTCAGAGTGGTTTTGATTCATGGCTGCAGTTTGTCTACAAAGTTTGACTTGATGAATAGGACAAAGGTAAACTTCATCTACTCTGATCTTATGCGGTGAAGCATATGATTTATCGTCAGCCTAGAAATTTGTGTGTAAAAAATTTAAAAAGATCTGGTGGGCTGAGGAATGGAACATCAAAACTGATTAATGTTGATGTTTTGTAAATTTGCATTCTTCCTTTCATCAAAATGTTTATTCTTCCATATTGATTGGCTTATGATAACAATTTCCATAAAAATTTCCTGTTATGACTTTTGCCTTTCAAACTGTTAAAGAAGTGCTTTCCTTTTCCGTTTCCTATTTACATAGAATTCAAGACTGCTTTATTTTATAAATATTTATCATAGCAATAGAGATTATATTTTTATAATCAATTGAATACCTATTGAAATAAAGAAGAAATACTTTTGACTAATCATTGGTCTTTTGTTTTATATTTCATTTCCTCTTTTTATTTTTAGTCTAATCTACTGTTCTTCCGTTTTTTTGCTTCTTTACATTGCATTTATTTGACTTTCATTTAAGATAACCAGTGACTGGACTGTTAAAAGTAGTAAAAGTAAAACTTTGCAAACAATAGTTGTTTTTTTTTCTCACTTTCAACAGAGTTCTATGTGAATCATATGGCACTTGATGTTGTCTAACTAAAAATTTAATATGGCTCACAAAATCTAATATGAACCAATATCTATAGGACAAAATTTTCTTTCCCAAAGTTATTTTATTTTTCTTTGAATCTATTAGTTTTATGAGTCGAGCAAATGATAAGAAGCACTACAATTTCCAAATAAATAGATATATAACATTGTGCTTTTCCAGGCAGCTTATATGGTTTAGAGTCTGGGAAGTCGGTTAGAAATAAGTAAACCAATCGGTGCAAGTATCTGTAATCTCACATCATTAATGAAAACTTACAAATCTTACCATTTTGCCAAAACAGAAAAATACAAGTGGCAAGACAGAGAGCAGATTGAGTGAGAAATTTTATTGTTCAAGGTGATGTTTCCTCTCACTACATTATTGAAACATTATTTGGACTATCAAAAGGGATTTTAGAGTAGACTCCTCACAAGCTGCAACAATTATCCCATCAGATGAAGACTTAGGAATTTCTCAAAGCCTGTATTTTTTCTTCATGACTGTAAGTGGTAGTTATGTAACGCTCATGAAACTTTAGATGATTTTTGTTTTCTTGTCCAACTCCCATTGCCCAACTTGTATAAAGATTGTTACATTAAAAGTTCTCTGAGTGCATTGTTGGCGAAGACATTTAGAAGAGATAACATTCTGTAGCTTTATCCTTTCCATACGCTTTGCACATAAATTATGGATTATGATTAAAATTGTATCATTTACACTGTTACAGAAATGAATTACATACGTAGAGTTCATTTTCCTTAAGAGGAAAGTTTGCTAAAATGGTGGTCTTTTCTGAAAGATGCTATATTTCAAATCATTGAACCTCTTTAAAAATATTACAAAACATTTTGATATGTTACCAATAATCAAAATTGAATTAATGGCATGTTGGTGATAGTGCTTGAAATGATGTGACTGACATCCCACAGAAAACTGGACTCAGTTTCTATTTGTAATCAACAATTGAGAATTTCAGTTATTTCACCTCTTAGTGGACACCTCAACCTCTTGTAGAAGGAAAAATTACTCATGAAGGTTGCAAACATCATTACGTGCAGCAAATAAATTATTCATGATGCTTGCATATTAACCTTTAAAAATAGCTTGTATAATTTTTTAAGTGTAAAATCAGACAAAGAGTTTTTTTTTCACGGATGAACCTTCTGTAGCAGTGTTCTTTACATCATAAGGTATGGGAGAGACTAGCTCTGCGAATTGTAGAGTCTAAATACCAAGGCAAGTTCCATCAAATATAAAAATGAATTCTTCAGTTGAGTTGTGACATTGATTTATAATACATTTGTATTATCTACGATTGTTTGCATTTAATTCTGGGATCGATCAAATTCATTATTTTGTCGCAAGGCCGATATCGTTTGAAAGCATATCTTGAATGATTTCTTGTGTTCCACTCTTGGTCTTTTGATAGTTCACCACAGATGTTAGGATAATGAAATGGCTTCGAGTTTCCAGATTTATTGCTTTGTTTCCTTGAAGCGTAAGCGACGAGTTTAGAGAGCATGGAGTCTGGCACCTCGTCTCCTATTGTTACTGCTGAAGCATTTCTTCTCTGGGAAGAAGATGAGGCCTGAGTGGTGCTCGATCTGGCAAAGTGGGGTGAGGAAATCCTCCAGCTTCACCTCCTCCCCTTCCTCTGGGGTGCAGTTGGGCATCATGTATGACTCGAGCTCCAGCTGGCCATCCTGAGTCTCAATGACGATTACCTGTTGAGGGGAGATAATTCAGAGTATCAACTATCATGCGATATTTGTTTGAGGAAGTCCATAAACCCTAAAAGTGGACTCTGGCTATTTCTCAATGTTACGCTTGAAAGGAAAAGACGGAAAAGCTGAGGCTACCGACGGCATAGCGCCGAATCGGGATAGGTTCTGGGTCTCTGAGAGTGATAATTCATAGTATAGAGAATGCTAGTCTAAAATGAGTTATGTCCCTTTCTTGGAAGCCGCGAGTTCTGATCAGCAATCAAAAGCATTTTGAAGATCTAAGCAGAACTAAATAATTTTGTTGTCTATGCGTTCTCATGAAGCATATTATCTTTTCCTTTTTTCAGTTCAAATTTCACACCAATGTGCATTCTTGCAGACACTATCGCTTTTAAATAGAGCCCATGACTTCCAATTACGCAGCATAACTCTGTGAAATAGCATTCCCTATCAATCGATTAGTGTTTGAGGAAACCCATAAGCCCTAAGTGGACTCTGACTATTTCTCAATATTACATCAGAAAGAAAAGGACGGAAAAGATGAGGTAACATTGTTTCATCCACGTCAGTCTAATCCGGAATCAGGATAGAGAGTAAGGGCAGACATCGCATTGAAAGCTCTGTCATACAGTAAGAGGCACTTATGGCGCTTGACGGAGCAAACACTATAACTTGCAGCTAACCCGTTCGGAATGCAGGCGTGCAACAGCGTATTATAAGCCACGCGCTCAGGAAGGTGTGTACATTGTGTATTGCATTAATGGTTGTGCAAGAGTACGGGATGCATAAAAAATGATAATTATATCTGTAAATTCGGTAAAAGATAAAAGAATTCATTGGGATCAAATGAAAATAGCTCAGTACCTTAAAGAAATGTGTTGGCACAGACACCTCGCCATCTCCTAGAACATCAAACTGTTTTACAGTCCTGTCATCTTCAGCGCTGAAATTGAAAAAAAAAAAGAAAAAAAAATTAATAGAAGCGACTTAGAAATTAATTATACATAAAAGCGTGTATTCTGAGTAATCAGAAGCAACAAAATGTACGGTGAACACCCCAGAATCATTTTTTTTTTCCTTTGGTTCGAGAATGCGATTTCTGTGGACAGAAAATAAAAGCTAAAAAAATATAAGGACAAAGCAATCTTACAGCTCTGTAGAACTTCCTCAGTTTTGCGGCAACAACAGATTGGCTAATAACCCGGGCACCTCTTGGAAAAATATGAAAGATAAAGAAAAGAAAGAGAAAAAGATAGAGAGACATAGACATAGAGCAGACAGACAAGGGAAAGGGGAGGAAGAGAAACATAACTGAGAAGAGAAAGGCGCAAGATGAGCTGAGGCAGCAGGAGATGGCATGAATTGGGAGAAGATAGCGCAGGAGACTGGTGGTGATTGCAGAGAAGGAAAGAGAGAGAGAGAGAGAGAGAGAGAGAGAGAGAGAGAGAGAGAGAGAGAGAGAGAGAGAGAGAGAGAAAGAGAGAGAGAGAGAGAGAGAGAAAACGAGCATGATGAAAGAGTGAGAAACCATGGATGTTGTGCTTCCAATGTACGTAGTGTCACTTTCTATTCACCGTTAAATAGTTCGGCCTCCTACTGGAATGGTCATAAAAATGAATACGCTGCATCGCAACTAATCACTCTGATTTAATCCGACCGAAAAGATCTCAGCTTGTTTGATTGACTAAATGAAGAGTTTTACAAGCCCATACCACCACTAACAGCGATCTCAGTGCTACCGTCTTTGTGTTAACTGTTCTACCTATTTTAAGTATCAGTGTATATTCTAGAAATTAATCACACTAAGATCAAGATAAGGGCGCCAGAACATCAAAATATTACAATTGTTGGTTTCTAATATCATTTTGTAAGCGGGTTGTGGTAACTGATTCAGGGTATTGCGTCAATCAAGCGGTCCAGGAGAGGGGTTTGCCGAGAATACTTAACGCTATTTATTTGGCCACGGTCAGAACTTGTGGCCCCCGCTACGCCTCGCAGCAAATGGTAAATACAAATACACCGTAAAATAATTCTACATCGATTTCGACGAAGAACGGCCATCCTTAATTTTTAGCATCGACTTTACCCTCTGATATTTTCTAATACTGTACGCCGTGGATAGGGGCGGTTACTGCTACAACAACAGTCATTCTGAAAGAGTTAAGGGCACTTGCATGATTGGAGCTGACCGGTGTCTGAGTAAAAAATTCTCGATTGCTTTCAATCGACCCACCTTATCATACAATCAACCAACCAATCAGCAAATCTACAGTTATTCAGGTACAATATTTAAGTAAGATTTGATATGAACAAGAAAAGGATTACAAAGTATAAATAATGGGAACTCGACCGGAAGAGAATCTAAACAAAATGCAACGAACAGCCTTTCATCCGTAAAAAAACCAAAACAAAACAACTCACCATGGCAGAAACAAGGGACCTGAGCAGACGTACACTCCTTTGTTCTCTCTGACTAGTTTCTCCCTAACGTAACACTCAAGGTCAAACCAAGGTCCGCAGTTGAACCCAGGAACCTGTCAGACAGGGAAAGAAAACGGTTCCTCTTTATATCCCAATAAATTGTACATTTCTCGTTGAGGCTTTGTAATGAGTCAAGAGGATAAGTTATTAATGTGAAGGTTTTTGGATTTACCATCTACCACGTTAGTTACCAGTGTCTTTATTGTAGCTCTAAGTACTAGACTGTAATATAACGGTTTTAACTTTCAATGACTGAGAGTAAAATTTTGTTCTCTTACTTGAGGAACAATGTTGGTCATGGTGAAACATTCGCAGAAAGACTCTTGATCGTATGGGTAGTTCTCGGGCTGCGCCATCAGACCCATCTCATACTCCGTGTCACAATAATCTTTGGCGTCTGCGCGGTGGTAACCATGGATACGACAGTCTGGGGTGAACTTTGGTCGTTCTTTGTCCTCATTGCTAATGAAGAAAAAGTGGAGAGATTTTTCTTAGGCTTATTATTACTTAGTAATTTATTGGCCTTTTTTAAAACATTATCTTAACTAAAATTTAATATGTGCAGATTATTTGTAAAAATTTTCTTGCATTAAAAGACAAAACCAAAAATTACAGGTCATTGTGGAATGGGCTTGTAAAAAAATTCAATAAATGAATTAATCAAGCAATAGACGACTCATTGTAAAATCTGAGATGAAGTTAACTTGGGCGCTGCAATTCGATGACATTAGAAGAATACCTCCATAAAATTTTCCACAGATTTAGTTGCTTGTTTTCAATAAAGTAAGATGTACCTTGTAGGTCCAAAAGTCTTTTCTTCGAGTAATCTCTCTAGCGAAGCTTATGCATACGTAGGGTTTTGTTGTGTAAACTTTAAAAAATAAATAAATAAAAACATCCCAAAGAAAGACTGCTTAGGGCTTCGTAAAGGCAAAGATGTAATCTATATTGAATCACAGTCGATACCTACCATCAACTAGTACAAAACTTAGAATAGAGCATCGAATCGTACGGTAATCTCTTTGTAACAAGACCTGGAACCTTAAGTCTATTCGCCCGTCCGTCTCTAAACAACCTGATAAGTTTATATTTTTAATCGAGGTATTTATTGACTGTCCAGTAGATTATCTTTTTCTTTTTATGACTCCACAAGCCCCCGTCAGATACGAAGAAGCTGAAAAGATGAGGTCCCAGCTCACCTATCTATTGCCTCTATTCTTAACTTTTGAAGAACGATGGATTGAGGAGGATAGAGAATCCACTGGGGTTTATTATCCAAATTAAATTTCTGACTCATTAAATGGTTCTATTGGGTCGCAATAGGAGATATGAAACCAAAATGCATGGAAAACTTTTTTTCCCTCTACCTGGGTGTCTCTTTCTGTCTATCTGTCTGTCTGTCTGTCTGTCTCTGTCTCTGTCTCTGTCTGTCTGTCTGTCTGTCTGTCTGTCTCTCTCTGTCTCTCTCTCTCTCTCTCTCTCTCTCTCTCTCTCTCTCTCTCTCTCTCGTTCTCTCTGTCTGTTTCTGTCTCTGTCTCTCTTTGTCTCCGTTTCAAAGTCTGTCTGTCTGCCTGTCAGTCTTGTCTTTCTATCTATCTATCTATCTATCTATCTATCTATCTATCTATCTATCTATCTATCTATCTATCCGTTTGTCTCTGTCTGTCTGACTCTTCTCTCTCTCTCTCTCTCTCTCTCTCTCTCTCTCTCTCTCTCTCTCTCTCTCTCACTCTTGAATATGAATATACTCCGGAATCATATTTTATATGCATGTATTAGCCTATACCATCAATAATCTCGTTTGTGTGTGTGTGAGCGTGTATATGGAAAGACACTTGGGAGCCCACGTCGATTCGAATCACTAACTTCCGGTTTACATGACTGTCAACAATTCTTCGGTCTGAGTCCTCCAGTGCCGCTCCCTAAAAAGGTCTTTGGGGCACACAATTTGTACACAAATAATAGATTCTAGTCACGCATGCCCAAATCCATAATGTCCAGCGAAGTTTGCGCGATTGGATTCTAGCTTTATTAGCTAGATATACGCTTATATATACGTAAGCTTTATACGTATGGGAATATGACTCTATAGAATAATAAAGGAAATGATGTTAGATCAATAACAACAAAAAATAAGTTAAAAACTGTTGAAAAGAACACGTTATTTAATGTAACTCTTGCCCGAGATCTAATCTTTATCTTATTGATCAAGATCGAGATCTGGTTATGTCAAGTAAAAGGATCCTCAAAGCACCTTATTGGAATCATTTATATAGATAAATCTTTATTGGTGTTAATCATATAGGCTTATAAAATCGATGTATGGCTTTTAGATCTGTCGTAAGAAATCATTTTTTAAAACAAAACGAAACAAAAAACGATGGATCTTTTCGATTCGTGGGAAAATGAAGACGTGCCAAAGAAAAAAAGAAAAAAAAAAGTCTTACCTTGCGCATTGAGTACGATCGACCTTGATTCTTCTATCACATGGGTCGTCCTTGAAAAGTTTGTCATACTGCAGATGCTCATACACCCAGTTAGGAATTCTGTTCTTAGAATCATAGGAGACGATAAAGTCTTTGAATCTCAAAGGTTTACAGCACGCTGTTGGTTGAGGGAACCCAACCCTTCTCTTAATGATGTCACCAACATAGCAAAGCTCTTTATTGTCAGCAGCATGTAAAGTTAAAGTATTGAGAACATCTTGCTTCTTGAGGACAACAGAGCTTAAACCGCCCAGAGCGGACGTCGCGGCAAGCCGGGTGAAGTTAAACATGGCGAGGTTAAATGTTTCTTATTTCCTTAAAAAAAAATCTAGATCAACAGTAATTTACCTATATTTTGATGAGCAAAGCCACTGGAGCTTGAAGCTGCTGGCTTAGCAACCTAAAAAAATATATGGTCGCCTCACACCGATGTTAATACCACTATCACTTTGTATGGAGGAACCGCCTTTCTTCTTCAGTGACGTCGTTCATGGATATACCCTTGAGACCCTAACAACATGAGGTGCGCCTTGCGTACTTTTGACGTTGTTCGCAAAAACCCATTCAAGTGCGGTGCCCAAGCGGGAAATAGAAAATCATCCTCCGGTTTGCGTTCAAAAAGATTGATTGAGTAAATGAAGTTTTACAGCCCAGTCCACCATTAGCGGTGATCTAAGTGCTTCCACCTCAGTATTAACTTTTTTTCTATTTAGTTTCAGCATCAATGGAAAAAAAAATACTATCCTTGTAACTAACTACTCATAAGATTGTAAAAAAAAAGGATATCAGGACGTCTAGAAGTTTGATAGCTGGTTTGCTCGCTTACATCATTAATTTTCCTAAGTGGGATGTGATAACCAAGAGAAAGGCGCTTCTGTGGGACTTTCAAGTCAAAAGAATGAACTAGAGTAAATATATTAGTGCTTCTTGAGTGTTACGCCTGATTTCCGAAATGCATTTTCATACACCAAACAAAAAATAAAACAAAATTCCATAAATAATATTCATCTTGCATCTCCCTCAAACTGACAGCGAAAATTATACCCATTACGCCCCCCCCCCCCCCCCCCTCTCTCTTTCTCTCTCTCTCTCTTTCTCCCTCTCGATCCCAACATTTTTTTCTTGTTCCTCGTATTTATCCCTTTCTTTCCTACTCAATTTTTAAAACTCAATTTGAGCGTGTGCAGTTTATTAAAAATAACGCACATTTCGATCATTAGGGCAACTTGAAAATCGTCTACCTTTCGAACAGACTATTGAAAAGGCCAAATTATGCACAAAAATATATGTAATACTTAACTTCCTCATTCCTTGCTGTGTAGTTGTACGAATAAGCAGAAATGGCTATTCGTATTATGCCGTGCAGCATAATTTATTGGTTCGCACTATACTGTACAGATAACTAGTGTGAATTTTAATACAATTTTGCTGATAACTGCGCCATTTTTTTCTTTTGTTCTCTTTTTATTGAACTCTCACTTGCTTTTCCCTTCAGCATCTCTAATGACCTTACGCTTTTTTTTTCAATTTCTATCCCCGTTTTCTAGAAGCAGAGTGAGTGACTGAGTGAGAGAGATAGATTGATAGAAAGAGAGAGAGAGAGTGAGATAGAGATAGAGATAGATAGAGAGAGAGAGAGAGAGAGAGAGAGAGAGAGAGAGAGAGAGAGAGAGAGAGAGAGAGAGAGAGGGGGGGGGGCGGAAGCGCGGATATCTTTTATATAATGAGCCAAATTAAACTTCGAGATTAATGGAGTTCAAGAGAGAGAGAGAGAGAGAGAGGGGGGGGGGATGGGTGGGATAAAAAGGGAAAAAGATTGAAAGGCAAAGAGAGAGGAAGGAAGAGGGAGAGAGGAAGACAGAGAGAGAGAGGGGGAGGGAGGGAGAGAGAGAAAGAGGGAGGGAGAGAGAGAGAGAGAGAGAGAGAGAGAGAGAGAGAGAGAGAGAGAGAGAGAGAGAGAGAGAGAGAGAGAGAGAGAGAGAGAGAGAGAGAGAGAGAGAGAGAGAGAGAGAGAGAGAGAGAGAGAGAGAGAGTTTTCTGCATCTTAAATATTCAAGTATTTGAATTGATCCCTTTATTTGACTTTATTCCCATTGATAATGTTGATGATCTGTGGACACTCATTGTTTTGACTGACGACCATAACTTCTGTCTTTCTGATAACTGTTCAATCCCAGCCATTTCTTTCAATCAATCCATCAATGAAAAGAAAGCCTTAATCTTCTCGCAAGTTACCTTCACTTTTCTCTGTAAAACCCTGCTCTAATAACTTAAATAAAAAAGCAACAACAAAAAAACATACATATATATATATATATATATATATGGTTGTGTGTAAAATAAAACAATAAAAACAGTGCTAGGTAATTAAGTGTCACTAGGCACAAAACTTTAAAGTCGTGGACCAAGCATGCCAATTTTTTCAAATAGGTAGATATATTTATCAAAAAAAGAAATAGCAGCATATATTATTTTGCGACCCTAACTACAAAAAGTTTGTTCTTGTAGGTTTCCTGAAGCCCTTAAACTTCCTTCACCTTTTTCATCATCGCCTTGAGACAAACACGCACAACTTACTTCTCAGTGCTAAATTAAAACTAAAAAGCAAAAAAAAAAAAATGAAAAAAAAAACAAAAACAAAAAAGACTTTGAAAACATGAGATCCCATCGCGCCATTCAAACACCAATAAGGTAGCCTATCAACAAGGATACAGGAGTCCAGCGAGGCTTCCTACTCCTAGTCAGAGAATTGCGACCCAGAGTCATGTTTTCAGGGCAGTTAAAGTGGGTGCAATAACTTTGCAGAATGAGCTCAACAATAATTTTCAATGTTGCAATAAAGAGAGGTGGAAGTCAAGAGAACACACATTTATGCCTCCTCTAAAATGTTTTGAGATTCAGGCCATTCCCAGACCAAATCATGATTTGAGGAGTGTGTGGATTAAAAGCTGTAGTGTTAAGCGCTAAAAAATTTTTCACTGTAACATTTAGATAGATTTTGTTTATTGTAACTATTGGGTGAACTTGCAATTTTAGGGTAACTGCGGTATGAGCCTACCACTTTCTATAAATCAGAGAAATTTCATAAGTTGCTGCAGAGTTGTCAAAATACAATCCTAAAACATTGTACTAGAATATATGCACTTCCTGATTCATTCCCTCACTACTGCTCTTTTGCTTGCTCGTTTCTTTACTTCCTATTCTAATTTTTTCTTATTCCTCTCCCCTTCTCGTATGTTAATTGTGTGTTGTGCCTTCGCAAACTTTCAACCATGAACTCCTTCCATTTTTCCATTTAATTTGTTTTTACCAAGGCTGTTGGACAAAAAATTTGCTTTAGAGAATTTATACAATCTTTAAACTTTCCATTTAGAATTAAGCAGTAGGCTATAGATAACTATAATTGACTTGAAAATAATTCATGATTTTGATCTAGATTTAGTCCTTGTTTTCAATCTACTAAGAATTTTAATCTCTCTTAGCAAACAATTATAGAACAAAATCATATTTTTTCCTTATAGTTTCTATTTTTTTCTTGGTTAAATATAAAAAATCTTTAAATGTGATTTATATTGATATGATGATGACATCTAAATCTTTCAGAAAAAGACAAAGAAACAATAAAAGTCTAAAAAAAAAAAATAATTAAAACCACAATCTATCCCATAGAAACATAATTGTACATATTTCCAACCGTTTAATAATTTCTATTTTTTCTCAGTAGGGTGAATTAAGTCTTCAGAAGTGATTTAAATTGATATCTTAATATTTCATAAAAAAAGAAAACAAAGTAAGTGCCAAAAAGCCAACCACAGCAACAGGTAAAAAAACAAAAATTGTCAAAAAAAAAAAATTGAAACACAGAATCAATCACATACAAACATATTTATATGCATTCCCAACCTTTCATAAAAAGATAAAAAACACATACCCAAAGAGAAGAAAAAAATATATGAACATCAATTCAGAAACACATGTGGCATATTTAATATTACATATTTTTATTTACTCTAAAAGTTTAACATTTTCCATGATTTCAACAACATCCACATTACTGTCTTGAAAAGTAGACTTTATTCTGCTATTCATCTCACTCAGGGCAGTGCTCAGCCTATCCTTGTCACTGAAGGAACAGCTGCTGTCAGGATGCTGAGTGCTTGCGAATACAACAGTGTTAATGTCCTCTTCCAGATCCAATCTGGCACATGAGGCAAATACAGAATGTAGGCGGTCTAGAATTTCCTGTTTGACAGCGTCGTCTCGGCTTGCCAGATTCAGGATCAGAAGGCCTAGAAGGTAAACAAAAGAAGAAATTATAAATTTTTCCCACTGGAGAAACGAAAATTTTTGCAACTGAAACATGACCAAAATGTGAACTTCTTTGTAGAAGTTAAAGTGATAAGCAAAAAACCCAACCCATTAATCAAAGAGGCTGAGGTCTTCTTTGCAGATGCTAAGGTGATGCAAAAATACTTATAAATACAAATAAACAGGTTAATTACTTGGCACATGTCTCTTGATTTTCGAATAAATCAAACATGATGTAAAACTAAAAAAACCAAACATTTATAAGAGCAGCCATTTGAAATATTGAGCATTCTTTCATTATTTCTTTCGTCCAGTAAAAATGATGCAAAATGTTTTTTTCATCACTCTGCAAGTCTCTGAAACTCTGAGAAAAATTTTAAGTGCTCTGGCATAATAAATATCAGGAACATGCTTTCAATGTTGAACAATGTATATGTCTTAGTTAATTTTCTGCAGAGAAATATCAAATGGTTAAATGGTTTCAAGAGGAGAAATTGAAGATAATAAAGCAATTTCTTTCATAAAAATAATTTTTTTTTACCATTCGTTTCAATGAAAGTCAAGACATATTGCTTCTTTGTAAATAACTTCTTCAGAACAGTCATTATAAAAAAAACTTTTTTCAGTTCATCTAATTTCACGAGAATTATTAAAATTCAATGAAATGGATTACTTCTGTAGCATTACTTATATTCTTCAATCAACTCATAACTATGTTTTTAGAATTTTTATCTACCTGAAAAACATTGTACAAATGGCTAATAATTATTTTAATCACAATGATGGAACTCACCATCATCTGTCAAGAGCCTGGCAATGGTTGAGAGGAACTCAACATCAACAAACACCGCAGGAGGACAGCTCAAGGCTACGCCAGGGTCCTTGCAGTCAACATCAAGAACAAAAACATCCCTCTTGGTGCCTGAAACAGTTTTTAATAGAATAAAAGAATTTAAAACCGATATATTCTTGTAAAACAGAAAAAAAAAATAACACAAACCCACAGCAAGCCACAACTTATCACAAAGAAATGCTTAAATTCTATTCCTCATATTCTTACTTTAGTGTCACAAATTGTGGATTAAATATCTGTGAAGTATAGATCAAAGTTGAGTCTGATAAATCTGTCATGGAATTGAAAGTCTCTTTAAATTTAGATTGACATAAGATCCCACCAAAAATTCCTTATTATATATTTGAATTTTCAAGAAAATAAAGTGTAACGACTAGCATTCTTCAGGCAAGAAAAAAAAAGAAATAATGATGTTTAACCAACAAAATGAAGCTAGATAGCCTTGAGAGATTGATTTTATGGGAAAATATTTCCCCTCAAAAACTTACATCACAAGATGATAAAAATCCAAGAGAAAATATTTAACTTCCGTCAGACAAAATTTTTATTTTTCCAAGGCCCTCCTTAAGCACTGTCCACATCTGATTGATATTGCCTTCATAAAAGTCCTTACAATAGCAATTATGGCTGTCTGTGCCCAGGATGTGGCAGCCGTAAATTGTCTATGTTCCAAAGTCTCTCACAGTCTCCCATATGTGTGCAGCTTACAAACAATAACTATTCAACAGTACCTTCCTACTACGACTCTAATTGACATAAAGTAAGCTACAGTTCTTTCATACAAAAGAGAAAATGCTATGATGTTTGGAAAACAAAGAATTCAATTTCTTATGTGCAGTGGAAGGCTTTGTGATGCAATTCTTGCTCACGGCTGTTAAGAGGCGGCCCTTTAGTTCGCCAGCCGCCCTCAGTAACCTGATCAGGTCATGAGGTCAACCGCTGGGTGAACGAGAACTCCCGATTTTGAGCTGGGGTTGTTTTAGATGCATCGTTTTTAATGTTTAAACATGCATATAATCCCACAGGCCGCATCAATGTTAATGGAAAGCATATAATATGAAGGGGAACATATTCCTTTAGTACTGGGAAAAACAATGGAAATTTTATTTCTTAAACTGAAAGAAATGCAGAACAGTTTTGATGCTCCGCAATTTGGTAGTAGGCGCATTTCATTACAGGGATGACAATTTTAAGGATGCCAAATGAAGCTTTTGGAACAATATTTTATGATGAAACTTCGCCAGTGATTCATCAACATGTTGAATAACGCACCTACCAAACGGCAACTGCGAAGAGTTCTTAGTTCTTTAGCTATCTTGATTTAAGTTTCTGATCACCCCTTTCTACACAGCTACCCGGTTAAAATTCTTTATTCTTTGTCTCATAAGTTTCCCGTTTATCTCTATATTCTGAGTGGTATCGCGGCTCTTCGTTTATTGGTTCTAGATCTAGTAGCATCATTCTCTCAAGACGAATTTAACAAATACCGATAGCGATCTATCAGAGAAAAATGATGAATTCGTGTGGTCACAGAAAATAGACTTAGTTTTATAACTTGATAATAAGTTTAGATTACGGTTTAGAATAAAGTTTAATACTAGATCTAGATCTATATCTAGAGTAATATGATTGACAGTGATAGGCCAACAATTTAAAATTGTTTCGATATCATGTAGAAACATTCATTTAGTTGGTATAGGAAAGCCTATAGGCGCCTATAGTTTTTACGACGTTAGATCTAGTAGACTTTCCGAAAAATATAAACTTCCGATTAGAAAATCATGTCTCCTAAGTCGTAAGAATACACGAAATGTTCATTTTTCGACGGGATATATTTTCAAAAAACCATATAAAATCACATGAAAACTCTTCGTGGTTGAAAATTTCGCCGGGAATAATTATTTAAATGTTTTATGCTATAAAATGGGTTTGAAGTAAAAACATTGTTCCGTTTAGGAAATATTCATTCTGAAACAAGCGCATTATCATAATTATAAACTCGAGCATTTTTCATTCGCGATGTGAACGCTTAGGTATAATTAAAAATATTCTTATTTCTGTACGGTGAAAGTTATTCCGTTGTGTTGGTCAAAACTGGGGCTTTAAAATGAATCTAAGCACAACAAATTTTGAAAAAGTAATAGCTGAGATATCAAAATCTAAAAACTAGTGAAAATTGTGAATCTCGAGAATCACAGGTGATGCACAAACACGTTTGCCGGCGCTGTGCTGGCTCCGCAGAGTTTATCGTCTCCTAAGTTTGCTCCACTCAGCTTGACAGATGATTTATTACCGACCCGTCCACTGCTGGAGGATACCTGGGGTAGGCCTGGCCGAAAACTAAAGGGCCGCTTTCAGTGGGTTTTAAACAACTGTGTGCTAACAACTTTATTCAAGTTCTTCATAATAAGATATTTTATGGTCAAACATTGCTCAGTATCTATACATTTCAAGGCGCACAATCTCTTACATATACAAAATCTATGAAAAAAGGTCCAAGCCTTTTCTCAATTTCAAAACAGATGAAACACTGTGACTGGTCTATAAATCTATTTTTTTCTGATACTGTCATACCTGAGGCAACTAAGCTGCGTACAAATTCAATTCCATCCGCAACATGGACCACAAGTTTTTCATCAGGTTGAAGATCAAACCAGTTTGTGGCAACATCCACCACTGCTGGATCCAACTCAACAGCCTCAATCGACACCTAAAGAATAATCAAGCCGTGCATTAAAGGCTCATAATCAGGAGGTTGGACTTCAGTGATAAAAAAAAATCTGACAATATGGGCATTATATTTTAAGAGATGTTAAGATATAAGATGATGACTCTCAATAGGAAAATTGCCTTTTATAGGAATCATGTGCTAATCTGACATTCTTGAATTATATCTTATACATACAAAAAAAAAAGGGAACTGGAATTGCTGAATAACTTTGAATTTCACTATATATTTTCTTGTATCTCTCTTACACTTTTTTGAGATCACAAAACATTCAGCAAACCTAACTACTTTACTTTTCTGCCCACTATAAAAGCTGCCACACTTACTCTAAAGCTTGTTTAAATTCATGAGATTTACCTGAGGAAATGCACCTTGTATAAATGAAGGAAACCCTCCACCCCCGAGTCCAACAAGCACACAAGACACCGGTTTGTCTGGAGGAAATAAATTTGATATAAATAGTATGCTGAAGCGTATTGAAGCTGAAAACAACAGAAACAACAAAACAAAAGACAGATCTCATAGAGACTTTTGATAAAGGTGATATAAGGCAGTGGTAAAATATATCAAGGGAGACAACAATATGTTCAACTTTTGAATCAGAGTTATGTGGACACTTTATTGGAATTTGGTCAACATATTTGAGGAAACATGAATAGAGGAAGATTTGTTTCTATTCTGAAAAAATTATTGTACAACCTAAGCACAGTACACTAAGAATAAATGCTGCATTTAAAATAGTTTTGCTGTGGAAAAGGAAGATGTATAAGTCAAGATAAGCTTTTGGCAAATACCAACAAAACAAAAAATAATAAATCATAACCACTTTTAAAACACACTGATTGTCAAAATTTACAAGTGATGCAGTTAATTTAGTAAGGAGTGAAATTAGATGTGAATAATGGAAATACGAACAATAAAAATATGTCATTCGGTGATTTTTTTGCCTCTCAAGAAACATTTTAGTTATATGTTTCATCATACCTAGGGATGGCAAAAAACTGAGACCCGCCACCATTGCAATGAGGTAATCACTAGGCAAATAGCCTTTGTCCACCCTCACTTTCTCTGGTGGACCCTCTCTGGTCGGCTGACCTCTCCTCTTTTTCTTCTTGCGTACTGTAATGTCAGTTGTTTTTTTTTTATTATTACAAAAACATTAGAGAAAAAAATAATGATTTCGTTAAGACATGACTAAAAACACAACTTAGATTTGAGTGGAATGAAAAAAGGCTGATTTATAGTTTTGATTTGTGAATTATGGATACAATTATGTTCCCCCAAAATAATGTTTAAAAAAAAAAAAAACCAACAAAAAAACCCCACAGACCTGACCACATTTAACTACTGGAAGAACTTTGGTACTGTCACAAATTTGCTTTTTATTTAGAACCTATTAAAAAAAGACACTGTCACTTTAATTTATCATAATATTACGTGAGAACATATTATAACAAGGTTTGAGATGTGAAAAAACATCCATTACTACCTCTGAGATAAGGAATTAGATAATTAAATGTACATGTTTGGTACAAACACACATTCATGAATCAAGTCTAACCACCACACAAATACGATCAAGAACAAAAGTGCTTCTTCTATTCCTATTAGCAAGACACCATCATTAATTCTAGGAGACAGAAAGTCCTCAAGCATCAAGCAAATCTGTTTCTTACCCTCAATAAGCTTGGCCTCCGTCTGAACCACACCCTGGTTCTGCAAAAAGATGAGCCGCCTGAACAGCTGTCCACCGTTTATCTCCACATCCTCTACAATGTAGCGTCCACTCGCCGAGCTGTTGCCCTCAGATACAGGGAACCGTCGACCGAGATCTTCCCCAATAGAAAGAAATGGAACCTGAGAACAATAAGATTGGACTGAGAAAAATGTTCATTATTGAAACCTTTATTTACCATTTGAGTGCCTCTACGACTCATATAAAAACTTTCTTCCAGTTTTGAAATATCTAAATCGCTCAATAAAAAAATTAAAAACTTAACAGACAAGAACAAAAAAAGTTGCAATTTCAACAAACTTAGGAAGCGTACATGGATAAGTCTCATGACTAAATCAACTTGAAAACTTTGTTAGAAACAAGAAAAAGTCATGAGGAATATATTTTGTTAGTATTGAAGAATGACCTCAGTATCTAAAAAAGTAAAGCCTCTATATTTAAACACTTCAAACTGACCAGATATACTACCAAACAAAAAGATAAACTAGATTTTCAAACATTAATATGCAAAAATATACATCAATTAGTCCAATAAAGGGCCAAAAATATACATTTCTAAATTATGCCCACTTGCCTTGTGATAAACATTAAAGCTTTGGCCTCAGATAAGATAGATATGAATAAAGCATATATCAATTTAATCTACCATACAATTTCACTTTTAAAAGCTTAAAATTTCAAACAAGATTAAAAAAAAGAACAACAAAGTTCTTTCAGATTGAGAACTTTGTCGCAAATTGAAATTTGAGTACTTATTTTCTTTCAGAGTGAAATTCTTTTTGGGTGAATGTCTCCAAGACCATGCCAGGTCTACCTACTTTAGTGGTGGTATGAAGTTTCCAATTTGATTCAGTCATATTAGGTTTATAGATTGAAAGACGTGGTAAAGAGATATAAAAACTTATTTGCTCATGAGATACGAAGTAAAGAACTATGAATTTCTTTGACATATAATTAAACTTTTCAGTTGTGTTTTCTTTTCTTTTGAAAGAAAAATCATGACTGAATACTCTGAATTATCTTTGGGAGGAAAAAAATATTCTCAACACTTATCTTGCATATATACTTCAATCACAAATTCACTCTTTCAGCATGATCCACGATGAATGGTCCTCAAAAATGTGAGGCACCATGCAGTCTTTGGTACCATGTAGGAGTAAAACTTTCTGCCATTTAAAAAGTGTTAAAATAGTATAACTGCAAATAGCATTTCAAGTGTGTGGAGTAATAACTCAAAACTGTTATGAGCAGCCTGTGCCTGAATTGCTTTCCTGGTCTCACATATTTACAACCCTACCTCAGCCTTCTGAGGGCAGTCAGATGGTGCTAACTCCATGACTTTGCCAGAAAGCTCAGCCTTGATTGCCTCCATGTTCTCGAAGCTGTGACCTCTGTTGAGGGACACCACGACCATGCGTTGGAAGCCAGCACTCTCCTGGAGGTGCAGCCGACCTTTGTCAGTGGAGAACAGCCATTCTGTCTCTCTGATTGATTTTTCAATATAGAAAGCATACAACATAATTAACATGAGCTCTGGGTTTTAAAGAAAAAAATAAAGAAACCCAAAAGTCTTGAATTTAGAGACCAAAGAAAAAGAATCAATAAATATGAATAAAATGCAAAAATTTAAAGAAAAGGTTCTTCATGAAGTGGGCAGAGCAACTTCACAAAAGAAAAATGGCTTCTCCTCAGTAGCTTGGAAGTAGGCATTAATATTTTGTGAAAATCTCATAACCAGGGACATGACATAAAAAAAAAACCACCAGACACATTAAAAAAAAAATTAGATAACAGCCTAGTTAGGTCTAGTGTAATGAAGTAATTAGTACACATTTCTACAAGCTGCTTTGGTATAAATACAGTTTAAAAAATAACCAAACTCTATCTCAAGTATATCTTTAACCCACAAAAGGTTAGTGAAAAGTATCAGATACGCTGTACGTAGGTTCCATTGTTGTTGACTTTACAAATAACAATACCGATAATGAACTTAAAAAGATCTGTTAGCTTTCTTTCATTTATGAAAAAAAAAATATTTAAAGATAGTTTACCCGCTGATCTAACAGATATTCATGCATTCAAGACTTCAAGACAGCTGCATAGGATGTCCAAAATGAATTAAAAAAAAATTGAAAGACTTAGAAATGAGTACTCTTATATTTTACAAAATACAAATTTGTAAAATCTGTAAATTATGCAACAGTACCAATCTTGTATTACCTTGCATTTAAAAAATTAGTCAAGCTATTCTTAAAAACAAAATCTAGTTGGTGTATGGGATAGAATAAAACTTTCACCATAAATTCCTCACAACCCAAAACATAATACACTCCTTAATAGATATAAAATACATCAAATCCTAATCTGTCCCACGTGTCCACATAAACTAGAAATTAATTTAAAATAATCAATGCTATTCTCTACTTGCCTGCCCTGAGGAACGATGAAGATGGCGAACTTGTTTGCCAGAACTGAAGGAGAGTCGACAACAGTCAGACTATACCGCGGGACGACACTAGCAGCAGAGTGAAGTTCTAAGCTAACCTGCTGATCCCCGGGCAATCTAGATGAAACAAAGATTGACCACATTATTTTACTAGCTATATTCAACGAGCTTCCATAAGAAAAGCAATCGGATAAGCTTTGGATACTTTCAGTGATATGGGAAGCTTGCATTAAAATTTAAGATCCTCACTATGTGAGGCAGTGATTACTATAATTCTAGTAACAAGTCATTATCCTTTATGGAAAAGATAAAACTAATATACCCTACTTGTCTGCATGCGGCAGAAATTTAAATCTCAGTTTACATCAATTTTGAAACTTCTCAAAGAGCCTTTGTGTTTTACCTACTTATAATATAAAGGCAGCTACATAAAACTAGTATGACACCTCACAAAATGTCCTACTACATTTTCTCCTCTAACTCACCTTTTACTTAACTGCTGGCGCACAATGTGATAATACTGCATGTCTTTGATGATGGCAGACAGATATTGAACACCCTCCAGTCTGTCAATCCTATCTTCAAAGCGACACACCTCTACAATCTAATCATTGCACACAAACAAAACAAAAAAATTACCTTAGGGCAAAAAATCAATTGCTTCTAACAAGAATACAACTACAATACTCAGCAACGAATGAAAAAAATTGCAAAAACAAAAACATGAATATGCATTTTCCTGAGAATTGATGGAATCTTCAATATCCAAACTAGCTTAACAATCACAAGTCTTATGCCAATGAGAGGGTAACTGAATCTAATACAAATAGTGCAAAATATTTGTCTTACCTGAGGCATATTGGGCATAGGTTTCAACTTAGTTATGACAACAGCAAAGACAGGCATAGAAAGTGACTTGTTATTTTCCTCTGCTGAATCTGTTTGCACACGGTGGATTCTGATGGGCCAGCCTCTGAGTGACATAGGCACACATTAAGTCAGAATGCTAAAATGCTTATCGATATTCAAAACAGATACAAATTTTTTTTTTCAAATTAAAAGGAAGAATACTTTAAACAACCTAAAAACAAAATTAAATATTTTCACCGTCAATGCTATATGCCCATTTCCATGAATTTTTCTGTATCTCTAAAATATTTCAAATATATAGGTACAATGCAAACTTAAACCTTATATAAAATGATTATGATTTTTTAAATCAGCCAAGTACTAAGGGTGAAAAGTATTTGATACTTTTTTTCAAAGACCCATAAAAAAGACATAACAAGGATGTGAAACCGTAACTTTGTTTCTTTATTTAATCCCAAAGACCTTTAAAGCCCCCCATGTATTAAGAATAAGAGATTATTATCCTTTTTGGGCTTGTATCTACTCTATATGATTCTGTACTTACTAAGCTCTCTATGATTTTTATTAAAAGATAATTTCATTTTTGGACCCTTACTCACAAGTTTGTAAAAAATTGCAATAGATGTTTTTGTACATGATCTTGTAGGAGAGAGATAATGACGTAACGTCCACCCAGTCTGAGGCAGCGTGCAACCTCACTGAACATAGCTTGAACATTCTGTAACACCTGCTCCTCCTCGCTGACTAAAAGAGCATCTAGGGTTCCTTTATCAAGCACAGCATTGAAGTAGCCCTCTGGGTAACTCATCTGAAGAATTGGATAGAAAGATAAGATAATATAGATCATTGCCTGAAATTACAATGACATCTCTAAATCTGTTCAACTCTTGAAAGAGGAAATTTCACGCAGTATTTAAAACATCTCTAAAATGTCGTTCAACTTTGATACTTTTTTTTAGTTAAATGACCATAAAATTTTCGAAATAGACCCCTATCAAAGCTAAAAAAACTTGTAAGATAAAGCAAAATGCCCTACCGCAGTAACATCCATTTTCTCAAACGTCATTTTAGGACGCTTAACCCGATGGCGATCTGACATCTGCCGAATGACAATGTCGCTGATGTCAATGTTAACAAGATTTTGCAGACCATTATCGTACATGTTCTCACTGAGGGCTGAATTTCCACAACCAACTACCAAGACTGTGTTGGATGGGCTGATGTATTTGTGGATAACATTATGAAGTTGTGGATATTCTCCATACCTGATGGAATAAATAAAAGAATTGGTTATTGTGATCAACATCATAAAAATAATCAATAAATTAATCAAGAAGGTATTGCTTTATAATTTATTACATAATTACTTAAATAAAGTAATTTCTACACATATTTCTGTGTGCCATGCCACATCAGTAGAAAGAATAAGCAAAAAAACTTTTCATTTAGAAATATATTGTCACAATTTGGAAATCATACATTGTATGTCTTAGTTACTTAATACTCTTTTGGTTATATTGAGAATAATTTTAAATTCATTGTACTGCAGCTCGACAGATTTAAAGATATATGAGCTTTAAAAGTCAAGTGTTTTCATTTTAGCCCATTATGAATAGATGTAGATCTAACAGCAAAAACAAAAAGTCTGCTGCTCATATAGCTCAACCCCACTAGCTTTTTAAGATTTCTAAAACCATCAAATTGTAACAAATATTCACATAATTCAAACTTTAAGCACAAGAACAATTATCTAGCATATAAGTATGCCATGAATTAAAATCTTTACAACAATGCTTGAAGGTGCAGAAAATTAAAATAAATATTAGTTAAACTTTCAGGTCTGAATCAACACTCTGTGACAAAATGAAGGTATACTGTCACGTTGCAAGAGCACTCCTCTTCATAAAGAATTGAGTAATAACCAAAGTCCATTGTGGTGTTATCTAGAAAAGTATTATTAATTTCCAACTGAAATGAATTTCATTACTGTGATTGATCAGCAACTACCGCAGACACGATTTAAAGCTTTTAATTTTATAAAAGCCATATATAAACTTTGTTGGTTCAATTGTGAAAAAAGACATGATTTTAGATTTATCATTCCGTGGGCTGCTATGTATACTCTTGGACTAGGAATACCTAGGTCTAGTATAATTTCAGTTAGGCCTAAGTTCTACTATTTTTCTACTAGACACTTAAAATTAGATTTGGTCTAACTACAAGATTTTGTGAAATAGGTAACAAATAAGGAATTTTAAGGAATTTATAAACTTTCATTCTAGACTTTAGAAAAACATACCACTCAAAGGGAATTTTTCCTCTTTTCTTGAAAAACCTCTCCCAATAATCTGGTGAGCTGAATTCAGAATGACTGGAAGGTAGAAGATCCATGATTGGCAAGATCTAAACTGCATGTGCCAATTTGTGAAACAGAAGATTGATCACATCGAAATTGTCATCTTCCTAGACTCTGCAAACATTTTGATCTAGATCTAGATCTATGTGAAGCTGACCTAGGATCTAGATCAAAAGATTATCTTTATGTATTCAAGAATATTGAAAAAATTAGATTAGGGCAATTTTATCGGTATCAAGATTTGATCTCGCCTAAATTCTAGATTTTGCTTTCCGAAAATCTAGATCTATCTAGATCTAGAGTCTAGATCTAGCGGTGAAGAATAGGATCTGGAGATTCTACTTCTCTAGTTCAAATCTGAGCACGGGTCGATAAATGTCGATTATATTCTAGATTCAAATTAGAATTTCATCTGAAATCTGGATCTCGACAGAAACGCCTTTTCAGTTAAGATAACATTGACTTTTTAGATCTGGACCACCGAAGATTCTTGATACACACCTAGCACCAGGCTAGCAGCCTGTCTAATTTTCTTTCGGTTTCAGTCTAGTTTCGATTTTGATTACCACAAGTTTTCTGCTTTGTGAGGCTTGAAAATTTAGACTCAATGAAGGGGACGTTACTTTCATGAGGTTGTTATTGACTCATAAGTTAATGATTAGTGCCTTTATAGCGTTAAATGTTGTAAAGTCTTCAGCTTCATGTCTGTTTTTTTTTTGTTTATTCAAGTTATAAGCAAAATCTTCTCTGAGTACAACATTTCTCACAAATTTTAAAATGGCACCATCAATTTCTTGACTTTGATTGTTTCAGTTTAAAGCAACACCAACGGGCTGGAAAATCTAGATATTACCCATTTGCTTGGAACCGAATATATGTACTCTGTATGACTAATTGTAACGAGAGACACGAAGGCAGTAACTGAATAAGAATTTTGATTTGTGGAAAAAAATTGAGAATTGTTTTCCTTGAAAGGTCTACCACGAAAATTCTCCTGAATGGTAAGGCATGGTAAAAGTTCTGGAGTTAATATATCTAGATCTAGATCTAGACAATTAGGCTTATACGAGGGCATATTGATAAGTTTTGCCTCCAAGTCCATAACTTTGGAAATAATGAAGACAAATAATTGATACTTACACCAAATGAAAGGTCATTTTATTTAGCACCAGATGGCATATCATTTTTCAACATAATCACCATCCCGTTCGATACAGAGCCGTCACCGACGGACGACCTGTTGGATGCCGTCAGCGAAGAAGTCAGCAGTCTTGTCTCTACACCAAGAAAGAAGAGCATTCTTCACATCTTCGTCTGTCTCGTAACGGTTGCCCTTGAGGTAATCCTTGAGTTTTGGAAAAAGGAAGAAATCGCTCGGAGCAAGATCTGGGCTATAAGGCGGGTGCGGTAATGTCCGGAGGCCTAAACGATCTAAAGCCGTGCGAGTTTCCAAACTTGTGTGAGGGCGAGCGTTGTCGTGATGGATGATGGTGCTTCTCACGATCTTTTGGGACAGTGAGGGTGTGGTTCACACAGAATTTTTGGAACAAGGCAACACCGTGAATTCTACGAAATATGTGAACACATTGGAGAAATTGAAAGCGAGGTTGCGACGGGTAAGGAGTGAGAAAGTTTCCATCATCCATCACGACAACGCTCGCCCTCACACAAGTTTGGAAACTCGCACGGCTTTAGATCGTTTAGGCCTCCGGACATTACCGCACCCGCCTTATAGCCCAGATCTTGCTCCGAGCGATTTCTTCCTTTTTCCAAAACTCAAGGATTACCTCAAGGGCAACCGTTACGAGACAGACGAAGATGTGAAGAATGCTCTTCTTTCTTGGTGCAGAGACTAGACTGCTGACTTCTTCGCTGACGGCATCCAACAGGTCGTCCGTTGATGGCGGCTCTGTATCGAACGGGACGGTGATTATGTTGAAAAATGATATGTCATCTGGTGCTAAATAAAATGACCTTTCATTTGGTGTAAGTATCATTTGTTTGTCTTTATTATTTCCAAAGTTATGGAGTTGGAGGCAAAACTTATCAATATGCCCTCGTACATCCAATTTGATTTTAAAAGTCTACAGAAAAGTAGTATTACTACGTGACTCTTGCTTTGCAAGAAGTTTGATGACTAATTTTCAAAGATGTATTAAATTAATTGATCAAATTATCATTTAAATATTTGATATTGAATGATTGTGTGTGTGTGTGGAAAAAAAAAGGCGCAGGGGTGACGTTCTCAGAAATTAATGATAGGTATTTATTCACTTGCTCTCTGCATTCCTCAATTAGTAGAACCCTTTTACTTATAAGTGTGCAAAAGAATATTCACTAGTGGGCATTTAAATTATGAAATATCAAGAAATTTTAAAATGTTACTCGTGTTAGTATTCTTTAGAGTGAATCGTATAGGCCTAGATATATTAGTAGATATCAAAGTTTTTATTGAAGCTAAGCAAGCTTCTTGAAGCAAATTGTAAAATTAAAATTTTGCTTTGTGCTCAAGGATTTTTTAAAACTGTAACCTGCTTTGCACGGTCTTTGTTTTTAATTTAGTAATCAATAAAACATATTTTTAGAGATCTGATCATAGATATTAATTGTCATAAGTGTAAATTGTAATCAGTATGAACCATCACAGTAGACCGAATGGAATTTAGTTAAAAAAAATCTCATGTCAGTGATTAGATAATATTTAGCATTTAATCATTTTAAAATGCTGTTTGTGTATGGTTCAGATGTTGATCTCAAATGACATGATGTTTTTTAAATGCCATGGATCACTTCTAAAGTTAAACTTCAGAGTTTAAAATATTTATCGTAATATTTCTGTTTTAGTGTGATTAAACGAAACGGTAAACTTACCACTTCAAACACTTACCAATTGATCCATGTATTGATGGTACAGCAATTAACCTATTAGGTATTTATGGATCTATTTTATTTCCAAAAATAATTTTTTTTTCTTTAATATTTTAAAATCATTTTAAGAACTTGATAATGAATGAAGAAGTAAAAGAGAAATCTACCCTGCCAATTTTATTAGCTGTTATTAGCTGTAGCAACAAATTTGTTCTGTTTTTCATCACAATACGTTTTAAAAAAAATAATTCTCTTGCAGGGAACTCCAATCAAAGATGTCGTCATTCCTAGCAATGCTCCAAAGACTCTATTCCTTCAAAAGCATGCAGATTACATTGCTGCATATGGAGAGAAAAAGGATGACTATGTAAGAAAATAGAAATACTTTAAATGTATTGTAAGCAGTTCTTTTTTTTTTTAATCTCAACATATTTTTAATAATTATTTAAACTATAATTACACCAGTTCAGAGTGATTTGTCTTTAAGTATTTTTTGCATTTTAGTATTATCACGATAAAATCTAATCTTTTAATTCATTATCGCTTCTTAAAGAGAATTGTAGCATTTCAACAAATTCAGTAGATCGAGATATTCCCTTTATGAGCTTGTTTTGGAAATTATGATAGTTTCAATAATCTCAGGGATCTAAATTTTAATTAATATGATTAAGTCAAGTCAGTTTCCCTTAATAGTATATAATCAAACTACAATATATATATATATATATATCCTGTATTTTATTGTTTTAAAATGTCTTAATGACTTTTTCTTTTTTTGTCATGATTGTCTGATTGTCTGCTGTGACTGCAATGACTGTTTGATATATAGGCTCAGTATAAAATATTATTGAAAACATTTCACAATTGACAGCGGACCACCATCCCATTTTTTGCCTTTCTTGCCCACATGGAAAAAAAAGCATATTAAAAGTTTACACTCAAATAGGATAAATTGATTCTCAATAATTTATGGTGATTTTACTGCTCACTTTTGGTGCGGAACTTCTCAAAGTTGAAAAATAACTGCATAAAATTGTTGCTAAATCAGTGTTGTTTTTCAATAATCTTCTGAAGTTTTTCCAAATTCAAGTTTTCAGCATACATTTTTTTTTCTTAATCATTGAGCAAATTTATCTCTCTATACATACCTCTCTTTCCCATTCAGGAGCAACTGCCACTAGGCATAGTCCATCATTTTCTTCTTCATAGACTTTCCTTGTCAGACATGGCTTTTACTACCATTTACTCAAAAATTTGATGGTCATGCTCATAAGAGAATCCATCAAGCATAGCTCATGAACATCACTTATTCCCCTTTCGATTTCTCTTCTTCTCAGGAGTATGTGATGACAGAATTTCTGCGAATGAACGGAATGTATTGGGGTCTCACAGGCATGGCTCTGGCTGGTCAGCTTGACCGTATGGATAGGTCGGAGGTCATCTGTTTTGTTCAGAGTTGCCAACATGAGTGTGGTGGCTTCAGCTGTAGTGTGGGTCATGACCCTCATCTTTTGTCCACCCTTAGTGCTGTGCAGGTCAGAGTGTTTAAAAAATATCAATCTGTCAGTTTACAATTAAGTACAGTCTGATTCCCATACATTTTTTATATTACATAAAGTTCATGATGATTTTTGCAAGTCCACTTTTCTTGTAACCCACTATTTTTTTAAAGTATTTAATGAGTAACTTCTAGAAGTACCAGATGATATTTAAACTTGCAATAAATTTTTAAAAAACATTGCCTACTCGTTCAAAATATAAATATTAAACTAAGTGAAAAAAGAATCAGATTTATTTTGATTTTGATCCAACAAACATGCATGAAGCATTATGAAATATCAATAGTATGGTCCCTACTAGTGTTATATCAAGAGTTGCAAAATAGGCATTAAAGTGAAAATCAGTTTAGGAGTGTTTCAGAAGTGACAAGACTTGCTTTGCTTGTTTTGATCAATTCTATTCCCCAAATCTGTGGAGGAAAATTCTTTTTATTGGAATGTTTCATTGTTTACCATAGCCTGATCATAATAGTGTGATCTCAGGTCATACAAATTAAACCAGCCTCTATCATGCAGACTGGAATTAAAGATAAGTGCTCAAACCCACCACCGTATGAGAGAATAGACTTGTGAAGATTGTCCTTGCAGATATCAGTGAGGACATTTTAACTGTATAGCCATTATAATCATTAAAGCTTCTGAAGTGTCTTTAATTAAATTGTTTATGTATGGAATATGTCTATGATATATATGTATGTAAAAGGCAAACCTCAATCATGAGTTAAATTGTAATTCATCTAGCATATATCTTTTTTTTTAAAGATGTTGCAGAGAATATTTAAAATATTGTGAAAATCCTGGAATTTTCTCCCTTAAATTAAGCTGCATTTGCATTAAACTTAAAGAAAAAAACCTCAGTCATATATAAATAATTTTCAAGTGCATCTAGCCTATAGCTTTCTTTAAAAATACTTAGGAAGTTTTCATATATATTTAACTTATCCTAAATCTTACTTCCACAATGGCTGTGAATCTTAGAGAAAATTGAGCATTTGAGGGCCCCTAGGGTTTGCTCACATTTATTACGCTATAAGTGTATAAATTATTATTTTTATGTAGTAGATAATAATATTGAACAGCTTGTTGTTAAATCATTATGATCAACAATTTTTTTTCAAGATCCTATTCAGCTACAAGCTTTGTATAGTTGTGTTGCCAAATGATATGAGGCTAGAAAGACATCACATTTTATCTCTAAAACTTATTCACGAAAGGCTTACTTTCATGTTTTATTTTTCAACAGATCCTAACTTTATACAATGCGCTTGATGCTGTGAATACAGAAGCTGTGGTGAAGTGGGTGAAGTCACTTCAACAAGCAGATGGTAGTTTTTATGGGGACAAGTGGGGTGAGTTGCTTTCAAATGTTGTCTCATGAACTGAACTATATATATGTGTGTGTCATTCTGTGATTTTAGTCCACATCTTGCTTTGTTTCCAATTACTCCTGAGGTAAAGAAAGGAGTGAAGAAAACATAGCTCTGTTAACAGCCTATTGCTATCTTTTCTCTGCACTAATTGTGGATTGCAAGGATTCTGCTAAAAATTCCTCACAATTTATTTCAATATTTTAATTTTTTGTTTCCTTTTTATTTATTTATTTTTTTTACTTTAGTGACAGGTTTCTTAGTTAAAAAAAATGTTGACATTGGTTTTTCTTTTCTTTCAGGTGAAGTTGATACCCGCTTTTCATTCTGTGCAGTTGCCTGCCTTACCCTTTTGGTAAAAGAATTGTGGAACAATACTAGTCTACCATTATTATGACTTGCTAGATATTTTTGTGTACATAGTGTTTATTTTTCAATTATTTCTCTTCTTTGCTGCTGCAGAGTTTTGAAATGATTTTGAAAAGAGCGATTCCAATAAGCAGAATGATACTCACTAAGTATTACGCACAACAAGTTTCATTTTGTAATGTGTCCATTTAGAGCTAAAACTAGTAATTATGGAGGCGTTTTTTAAATATAATTTATGTTAGTCTGCAGAGTGAGTTTTACACTATTAATCATTATTATGCCAGAGAGAGATAATTAATCGTGCAACATACAATATACCAAAATTTTCATAGCATTACTGTATTTGAAATGAGGCTCTCAGTGAAAGAAATACCAAGGTACTGATTTTTTGTACTCATTGTATGTCTTGAGCCAATATATAGTTTTCTGACTCATGTCCCTGTTAAAGAAAGATATAAATCTATTTTATTGCTTTTTTTTCCTTCATCTTTTTAAGAATTATTTTTTTTATACCTAGAAATATGAGCAAAATCATTTTTTTTAAGCCAAGTGATGTAAATAGTAATTTTTGTCTAGTTTATCCTGGTTGCTCCTAATTATGAGAAGAAATGTTTTTGGATTAGCCGTTATGATTCACACATTACAAAAAAAGAGTTAGAATTGTAGCCATTCTTAATGAGTTGATGTCTGAGTTGTAGTTAAAGACTTTCAGCAAAATTTCCTCTTTTCCTCACTATTTTGAAAGGTTAAATTCAACCATCTCTTCTGTTGAAATGGATAACTTGCATCAGTTTTCATCATTGAAAAACTCAAGAAAGTGCATCATTCTCAATATCAACGTCATAAAATGTAACATAAGAGACATGTGACTCCTTTTTATTGAATGTTGGGACATTTAGAGATGTGGTCATGAAGAGAAAAGCTTTTGAAATTTTTTTATTTGTTTTATCCACATTTTCTTTGTTCAAATTTTTTTTTTAAAAACCTCAATTTGATTTTTTGATATAAATGTTTGAACATTGAATTGCATTTTTTTTTTTTAAATTATATTGATACAAGCAATGGTTTTGAGAAATTTTAGAATAAAAAAAAACAGATGGAAGGCAAATTGCTATTAATCTCTTTTTTATGTACATTTATATAATTTTTCACAACAAATCATTAATTTCTTTTTTAAGCATTGTATTACTTTATTTTTGCCATTTTTTTTTCTCAACTGCAGCACCGTCTCGAAGAGCTTGATATCGACAAAGCTGTAGAATTTGTTGTGTCGTGTATGAACTTTGATGGAGCTTTTGGTTGCAGGCCTGGCAGTGAGTCTCATTCTGGCCAGGTTGGTGTCCAAACAAACTTTGGCTTACAAAGGCTGTATTCCCATGTGTTTGTCGTCTTTTTGCTTGCAAAATATGTATTCTCATGTGTTGGCTTCAGCATAAAAGAAGCTCTGAGTTGCAAGCCATTTACATTTCTTTTTTCAGATTTTCTTCATCAGTTTTGACAAACGCAAAAAGAGAGATTCTGTGAACTCTATCTCTGAAATTATCTCTTTTGGTTGCAGGTCTTTTTTCATGTACCACAAAGAAATTATTCCAGACTTTTACATGTCCCTTATATAGAGGAAAAACTCCTAAGAAATAGCTATTTATTATCTCTGCATCTTCTCCTCATCTCTCTTTGTGCTTCTGTAATAATATTATTTTTTCTTTAATCTCACTATTCCTTGTCATCTTTGTCTACTCTGTTTATTTTTTTTCTCTCAGCGCTGCCTGAAATGTGAATTTCTTTTTACGTCAATAAATTTCATAAATTAAAACCAAATGGAGAAAAAGTGTCATTTCAAGAAACTGTCATTTGGGAATTATATTGAGCTTGAGCATGTTATGAGAAAATTAATTTATTTCATAGTTTCAGCATAAGGAACTACACTTAACATTGCGCTGTTTCTAAGGAATTGTGTTTCCTGGATCAGGTGTACTGTTGCGTTGGGATGCTGTCAGTGACAGGACACCTTCACCACATCAATGCTGACCAGCTTGGCTGGTGGTTGTGTGAGAGACAGTTGGCGTCCGGGGGGTTGAATGGTATGACTTTCTTTCTTGTCCTTAAACCCACCACACTGCTCCATCTCTGTTTGCTGGCAACAAAAAAGCACACGTTAGAAAAAGCAGTTTGATTTGTTTGAAAATAGCACCAAGCATTTGGGTAAGGATTCTTGTATGTTTGAGGTAACATACATTTACAAAGACTTCACACTGTTTTTTTTTTTGCTTTTCTTTTTGTTAGATATTTGGCTTTTAATCCTCAATGAATTATAGCACCCCTCATAGTCGAGTAAGCTTGTATTGAAATCACTTTTGATTGAACAATTATTCTCTATATTCTCCTCATACCTTCTCTCACAAGTGTTCTAGCATCTCTGGATTTATTTAAAGACTCATATGTATTACATATAGTATTAAAAGAATAGAACATGAATTTTCTCTATTTCTTTCACACTTTATTTCAGATTATCTGTGAGATGAATAATTAAGTTCTTAATTTTAGGTAGTACTTGATAGATTCCCGTTATACGTACTAACTCTTTCTGGACTTGCACTTGAAATACTCTTTCCTTCATGCTCTAGGCCGACCTGAAAAATTGCCTGATGTGTGCTACTCTTGGTGGGTGTTGGCATCACTGAAAATCATAGACCGTCTTCATTGGGTTGATAAGGTACAGGGAACCTTGTCAATTTTTTCTGTCTTTGTTTTTCATTATTATACTTAGAAAAAATTTACCTTTTCTGTTTCTCATACATCATGTAACTCATCCTATTTTTCTCTTTTCCACAATTGACATGTTTCCTTTTGCTTTGATTAAGTTACCTTGAAGCTCAAATGTAAGTTGAAACCCATAGGAACCCTGGGTTCAACGAGATTTGGACAAAATGCCTTTTTTTTTTAATTGATTTTTGCTAGAGCCAGGTTTGCCATTTCGAGTTCAGTGGGAGAAAACAGCACTGTTTAAAGGCTCAGGTGAAGACCTTGAAACTGTGAAATCATATCAAATTTCATCATAGACACGCACACATAGGCTTAAGTTTTTTGTCCTATGGTGGATATGATGGTAAGCTAATGCAAGGATGTGTATGTGTGTTTGTGTGACTGCCAAAATGAGTGGTACTAGCAGGTGACCAGATGCAGGTAGCGTAAGACCAGAGCAATAGAGTGATGTAAATTGTCACGCTGGATCAATCTGAGTACTCCTGTTGTTCTGTTGGTAGGCATAGCAGTAACGAAAAAAAAAAAAGAAAGGCAAACTGGCAGTTCAGGAAAAAGTAACGGAGAGCTGGAAAAGTGACATTGAGAGGTCTAAAAGGATGCCCAAAGATCACATGGCTCATTTCAATGTAAAGATTGTTAATAAGAACCAAATAAAATTATTATAATGCATACGCTGAATGTACACATACTTAAAGGGTGTTCTTGTACAAAAAGTCCAGCCAGATCTTAAATAATTCGATCAAGTCAGATTTTATGTGCATATATGTTTTGTCAGTGCTTAAACATTTTTAGATATGAAAAAGGATACAGAAACTGTTTAGACATAAAGAGACAATATAAAAAGAACAAAGTAATAGATGCAAGTCATGAAAACAAAGTCTAAGATTACTAAACTTGGCAGTGTTACCTAAGGCATATTCCTTTATTATCAAGAGAGGCAACTGCTTTTTTTTGATGAGTACTGCACAACAGTTTTGTACCTGGACAGCTGATTTTGTTTATTGTTATTATTTTTATCATCATTAATATTATTATAATTATTATGATTATTATTCTTATTCTCTCTCTCTCTCTCTTCTCTCTCTTCTAGCTCTCACCTATATTTTTTCAGAACAAATTTAACTCTTCTTCTATTCACTGCATTGGGAACACTTTTGTAGAAGTAAAATTGTCAAAAATACAATAAACTGAAATTTTGAAACGCTTTCTTTTGCTGCATCCTAAAGGACAAACTGGTACAGTTCATTCTAGCCTGCCAAGATGAGGAGACGGGTGGATTTGCTGACAGGCCCGGTGACATGGTGAGCATTTTGTTTACTTAATCAAGTGAGATTACTTTCTGTAGTATGAAGTAAGTAATAAATTTTTAAAGATTTATGGATTAATTTTTTTTCCATTTTTGTTCTCTGTGGCTTCTTCAAATTTTAGAGATTCATACAAACTACATAAAATTTAAATGACTCTGTTCAGTTTTAGAAACATGAAAACTTCTTTTTGCCTACAATGTTTTTTCTTCTAAAGCTGTGGTATACATTCTTACTTACATTTACATAAAGACCTATTATAGTCTGAAAATTCAACTTTTTGTGGTGACAAAAATCACAAAACAGTATGATTCTTGGAATTGTTTTTTTGTTTGTTTTGTAGGTGGACCCCTTCCATACTTTATTTGGCTTGGCCGCACTATCTCTGCTAGGAGATCGTGCCGTGAAGCCTGTGAATCCTGTGTTGTGTATGCCAGAGGAAGACATCAGGAGGGCGGGAGTCAATCTGCAGTTTTTATAGTCTTCATGTGGATTTTTTTTTTTCTTTCATATAATTGTTTGTAACCATTGGAAATAGTTCATTCTTATTTTTACAAAATTGATTGATAATGCTGCTGTTTCAAATCTCTCCAATGGCAGAAAGTGAAGTCATTTTTTTTTTGCTTTGAAAATATAAAAAAAAAAACAACATGAAATTGTTGAGTTATCCTATAAAAATACAATGGCCTTGCTTCACTGGGACCTTTAGCTCAGTTTAACATCCCCTAGACTGCGAGTGAGACAGCACTGGGGCATTAGCTTTGTCCCAGTTTTTCTTTTAGAATAAAAATTACAACAGGTGGCTGTAAAATGATCACAGCAGATCATGATCCTAATAGAATAAAAGTAAAACTGCCATCAGACAAGGAATGTTTCCACATCTTTCTCTTTCTGCTTGGGTAAAAGAAAAACCAAAATTTAGATATGGATGTATATGAGAGTGAGACAACAAAAATGGGCTGGAGCTAATTATAATTGTAAATTATCATAAATAGAAGTTTGTGCAATGCAATCTCGTTCTTTTTCCCAAGGTGTGCAAAATCTAAACTCGTATCATGGCCACAGAGAATATATTTATATTGTATGGCACTTTAAACTGTTTCATTTGATTCAAATTTAGGGCATATATTTATTGACTTGCTCACCACTGACTTGAGAATCATTTTTGTCCCAACTGGCAATATTAGTGATCATAATTTATTAATTTTAATGATCTGAGAGTAAACGTAATTTTGTACCGCGTTCCTAGCATGCTTGTATTTATTTTGAAAGGCCAACAGTACTGTCTTTTTTTGTTTCTTTTTAAATGTACATTTTCTCTGTATATCCATATTATAATTGTTAAATCACTCTTCGGAAATATTTTCATGAAAAAGATCTTTGCTCAATAGAAGTCTATGTCATCACTTTTGAAATTATTTGAATTATATATGAGTGGCCATAGGAATCTTAGGTCATTTGATTAAGCTAAGTGTTAACGATTCATCATTTTCTTGAAATGACAAGAATTCTTATCAGTACTGGACATCATTATTTCTAAGCATCTGCCGTGAAATCAAACCAAATAAGTCGGATGTTGAAAATTAAAATCTTGAAGAGTCATTGTACCAAGGCAAATTTATATTTCTTTTTTTTTTCTTCAATGCATGAGTCATTAAAAATAGTTTTCTTTTTGAACAGCAAATGATTGAATGCAGTTTTCAGTATAAAAAGCTGGGAAAGATGCAATTTTATAAAAGACAATGCCCTTTCAAAGGAAAAGAAAATTTTAATGGCAGAGGACATGTGGACTGTGGGGGGGGATCTAGCCAAATTTCAGGTTTTTGGTTAGATGGACCCCTTGGAAGTGACAGTTATTGTAAGTCAGCTTCATTCCATGCACTTGTGGGATCCACTTACAGTTCCTTTTTTAATAAAGGGTCGCTGTAATGATTTATTTTATTATAGTGAAATACAATTCATGTTTGATATCATTCATGCAAATAGAGATTTCCATAGACAAATATTTGTATAATAAGGTCAATACAAAAAAAAAGTCATGTTTGTTTCCAGTTTCTATTATTTAGAATTTTTTTTTCTCTTCTCTTGAAATAAATATTTCTTTTTTAGCAATTGTACTATTGCAATTCATTTTATTTTATTTTGAATGATGATTACACTTACATTTTGTGTATTTTTTTTTGTTAAGAATTTTTTGTAAATCCCTCTCTGTGGAGTGAAGGCAAGAAATAGACAGGATGGCAGAACAAAAGTTTCAATGACAAAGAGATATGAAGTTTTGAAAATGTATATCATACTTAGCATGGTGGTGTCTGGTGACTGAATCAGGTTTGTGAATAAATGCTACTGATTTGGTATATCTTTTTTTATACAATAAAACTATTTTAATGAGCATCTTGGACAGGCCTAGGTTTCATCTATTTTGTTCCTCTTGTTTGTGTTAAGGATTTCATAGGCAACAGTACCGTGTCTGAAATCTTCCTTTCTATGTTCACCAGTCTGTTTGTCCATCATTCTGTTTTCACATTTCTTTGTTCACCAGTCTGTTTGTTCATCATTCTGTTTTCACAATTATGTGTTCACCAGTCTGTTTGTTCATCATTCTATCTTCACTATTCTATGTTCATCATTCTATGTTCACTATTCTGTGTTCATCATTCTGTGTTCACTATTCTGTGTTCATCATTCTGTGTTCACCAGTCTGTTCATCATTCTGTCTTCACTATTCTGTGTTCACCAGTCTGTTTGTTCATCATTCTGTATTCACTATTCTATGTTCATCATTCTGTGTTCACCAGTCTGTTTCTTCATCATTCTGTGTTCACCAGTGTGTTCATCATTCTGTGTCCACCAGTCTGTTTCTTCAATATTCTGTGTTCACCATTCTGTGTTCACCAGTCTGTTTCTTCATCATTCTGTGTTCACCATACTGTGTTCACCAGTCTGTTTCTTCATCATTCTGTGTTCACCAGTGTGTTCACCATTCTGTGTTCATCATTCAATAGGACGCCATGCAGGTGCAACTTGAATATTGAAAGACACTCCTGACTAGTCTATACAACGTGACCTCATTGAACCCAGAATCTTATTTGATACGATACAACTAAAGTAATTTGAAAAAAAAAAAGGTAGAAAATCAAGACGTGGAAGTACAAGCTATCGCCAACGGTCTTATGGCAGTCATTATCATTTAAGTGCTTGGTTAGAAAAAATCCAACATTTTTTTTTCTGTAACTGCATATGGAAATATTAATTCTTTTCTTATAATAAGTATATGGTTATATCCAGTACATTATTGCTACATTATAGAGGATTGAGTTAAAACTATTTTTATCGTTAAAGCCATGGAAACAAGTGAAACATTTTAAAAGAAGGAAAATAAAAAAAACCCCGTATGTCCCATGAAAGCAAACAAGCATGCCCGTGTCCAAAAAACGGAAACTTATGAAATATCAAACCCGTGCTAAATGGAAAAGAAGGTGATTTTCATATTGCATAAAACATGTTGCAAAGTATTTACATTACAAAGCAAAAGAGTTTTAAAAAATTACAAGAAAAAATGATATAGGATTAAAAAAAAAGCAATGTTTTTTTAGTTGGGTGTTTGACACGTAAGCTCACACGGAATTCCATGGTTAGACTACCAAAGCTACTTGAAGTCATATCAAAGTGTTTTTCCAGGTACATGATTGTAGATCTTTCCATGAATTATTTATCAGCAAAGAATTATCTTTGTCTCAACAATGGCAAATTAACAATAGCAAATGTAGAATAATGTGATGTTGGGAAATCAGGCAATAGTTCTGCTTCTAACAATGTAAAAGCTTATCGCAAGTGAATCAGCCTGATGCTGTAGTTTCGATGTGCCCAAGCCAAAGTGCTTTACAAAGACTATCCCAAAGGTCATGATATACTCATTAAGGAGTTACGGTTAAAACATTTTGTCCCTTTAGAGATGTAATAAGAATTTACGCTGCCCATTGTCAGGTGCTCTTTGAGTACCAACGCGAGATTATGAGTTAAAATGTGTTTTTATGTCGTTTTTTTAAATAGCTTTTTCTGATAACATAGTCAGACTAACGTGACTCTAGCAAGATCCAAGCCTTGGACATTTAAATTCGAGAGCTGAGCGTCTCTCGTAAAATGTTGCTGCCATACTAAAGAAAAGGAGAGGAGGAGGAGGAGAGGGACAGGAAGAATGTGAGGAGAAAGAACCAAGAAAGTGGGATGGGGGGACATAACGAAGGACGTTGACAGACGCTGTTGTTCAAAAAGCTTATTTTTAATTGAGAAGAGAATTTAACGAACATCAATTTTCGAAACAATCATAGTTACTATTCTTTAATTCGCATCTATATAGGTCAGTTGGCCTGGGATTTTCAGGCTCATTTCGGAAATTACTGTTTTGAGCTATTGGGCTTCAAACTTAAAAAAATCAATTTTTCAAGGTTTCTCACTTTTTAGCTTCTTATGAACTATCAACCAGTTTTCTATCTTGTCCAAAAGTCTCAAAGCCCAAAAGAAACTTTAAATATGCTTTATGCTGTTTTTGTGAAGATAACTGCAACCCTGCATGAAAATTTTCTCTAACTTTAAACACGTTTTTCTGTTTCTCATTCCCCAGCCTTGTGTAAGGTTTTGGGTCATATCTCAGCCCAATACTAATATATTCTAAAAATTTGATCTGTATTATGTAGGGAATCGGTTGGGCTTAAAAATAATGTGAAATTCACAATTTTTTGCAACTAGTCATTGAGCCTGAAAATTGCAGGCCATTTCACATTTGTTATAGCTATTTCATTAGAAATAAGCCTCATGAAGAAGAATAGTTGGCTTATTATATTTATAAAGGATAGAATCCAAACCTATTTAGAGATCTTTTTAAATTTCATTGTTATAATTATAGGTTTGAATAAATGCGCAGCTATGAATTCCCGAAAGGTAGTGCACCATTAAGCACTTTTTGCAGGAATCGCAAGTCTTCTTATATACGTTTAAAAAGATCGTAAAAATAGCTTTAGAAATCACAGAATTAAATTAGTCGAGTTCCCCTTTTGAATCTCACTTTGCAGAATAGAGATGGTAAGGAAATATTTTTAAAATCACTCAGCTAAGACAGACAGTGCAGACTGGAACACGCTCTTGTTTACAACAAAACCGACCATTTTATGAACATGTGTAATGTTTCAAATGTGAAATATGGAGGTTTTTTTTTATCATGATCGTAACTTCTTCCAAAGGACAGACAAACCAACGTTATCGTTGAGGTGGTTAATCATACCTGTGTTATCTCTGATACAACTTCACGAACTTACAAGTCAAAAACTTACACCTAGCTCTAAAATAATACTTTGAATGGAGCTGAAATGACATGTACATCACCAGCTTTATAATTATATTAAAATCTTAATACACTATACCGGTACTCAAGGGTCTAAAGATGTACCGTGTCTTTTCAAATAAAGAGATGAACAGAAGTAGCTAGAGATTGACGGTATTCCTTTATTTTTTTTTTATTTTTTTTTTATTTCAAACGGCTTTCAATTCCTTGGCAATTTTGCAAGTTCTGTTTTTCAACTCTCTTACTCCTCTCAAAACTCTAAGAGAACCCCGTTAGAAAAGCCGTCTGGCTTCTTTTCTGACCCTTGCCTTTGATTCATTGGTCGTCCTAACTCCTTCTGAACGCTTCTATTTTCTGTCTGGTTGCTCCTTTTTCTTTCTCTCTGGATTGTGCATGCATGTCTTTTCTCTAACCTGATGCCACACTTTACCTCTAGCCTGCTTCTGTCTATCCGTTTCTCTCTCTTTCTTCTTCTATATCTCTCTCCCTCACTCTCTTCTTTTGGCTCCTTGTTTTAGGCGGTCAATACCAATGTTACGAACTTCGCTTAAAGATTGTTCCAACTGATCACGATGTTTACTCGTTCCCCGCCAAATCAGCCATCTTTGACGGGCAGTAAGCCTGGCGAGCAGAGTATATTTATTACAACCTAAAATAAAAAGAAGTAAGAACTAAAGCAGCTAAAAAACAATTAGGATGATATTATATACACATTAATTTCTAAAATCCAAATGGACTTTGGTAAAAGTGAAATGCTCAGATAACGTAAACATAATATCGCAACATATGTATAATTTTATACTGGAGAGAGAGAGAGATAGAGAGAGAGAGAGAGAGAGAGAGAGAGAGAGAGAGAGAGAGAGAGAGAGAGAGAGAGAGAGAGAGAGAGAGAGAGAGAGAGAGAGAGAGAGAGAGAGAGAGAGAGAGAGAGAGAGAGAGAGAGAGAGAGAGAGAGAGAGAGAGACATGGGGAGATAAGAAGAAGGGAAAGAGCGCCGGCGTACTAGAGAGACCTTTGATGACGCTCTAACGGGTTTTACCTCTATAGACTTTTCCCTGTTATTGTAACGGTTAGTGTACTTGGCCTTTTACCTTCACCCTGAGTTAAAAACACAAGTCACTGACTTTACGAAGGCCCAATATTTTCCCAAGAGGCTAAGGATAACTACTATAATGATAAGATAAAGTCCAGAAATTCTTTCATCAAGAAAACGGCGATGATCATTACCGTTTTCTAAAACCTACAAAAAGTATAAATTATATTCTCTGTAAAGGACCGAGTTGAAAATGTGCAAGCTAAACCAGTGACCAGCCATGCCAGGCAACATTTTGAGACTGGATCCATAGTTTTCAAATAGTTAAACACTTCCCTGAAAATAATTATCTGCGACAATTCTTGTCACATAATAGAGCCTCTGTGAAGGGGTTACTCGAAAAACAATTTACTTGATACAACAAAAACACCATATTTCCTTCACGAACAATGGGTAAAAAATAACTTTTTCCTCTATGTAGATTAGTTAAAAACAAACAAACAGATAAAAAAGAAACATTGTATAATCCTGACACCGACTACAAACTCATTTGAAACAATACTTTTTTTTCTTGTATATATAGTTTTTCTTATCTACTGTTCTCCACGCCAGTTTAGACTTAAAAAAAAAAAAAAATTACACACACACAAATTAAAACAAAAATTCTTGTGAAAGGAAGCCGCATAACCCTGATACCGATTATAAAATCATTTGACACATAAACCTGTTTCATTGATAAATGCATAATAGAAATACAAATACAATGATTAAAAACCTCTTGACACACTTTCACAATATCCACGATTATTCTCCGTGGACCAGATACTACTAAGGTCTAGATAAGGATTGTTATCAAGAAGAGGAAAGTCTAACTTGACACAGCATTTTTTTTATTGTTACAGCTTTCAACATTGAACAATGGAAAACTGACATGTAGATCTCCCGGAGACCTTCAACCCTTGATAAGGCTCGGAACTGTTGAGTCTAAAATTAGGGCTTTTGAAGGCCGAGAGTGATACAAATTTTCTATTGCACGCAAGAAATGAAGATTTCTCATATAAATGTAGTTTGTTATATTTTTAAAGTAAAATGTCTGAAGCATTGTGCAGTCACTAACCAATCTGTGGTATTATATATGCTCCTATGTAGATGAAAATTGTAAAAAAATTTTATAAGCGTGAAAAGTACAATAAAAACAAAATCGCATCTTTCTGTTTTGTTTTTTTTTTCTACAAAACATTATAATGAGCGAATAGTGTGATCTTTAAATGCATTTGGAAATGCCAGTATCGGTTGTTTTGACAATGCTTTGGAAGCTACTTGCATTTATGTGGGCATCTTTTAAATGCCTTTTCCGAAGTTTATCATGTTTCAAACACAGAACGCAATGAATTTGAATCGCTAAAACGAATATTTTGAGGAGTGTTTATTCTTCGTAAATAAAATATTTGATTTGTTTTATACTGAAAGTCTAGTTTTTTCTACAACGCACTGTTTAAGATTTAGAGACACGTTTCGATTAAATAGAAACAATAACAACTTATATTTTGTTGCAGTTATTAATTCAAGAGGTACAAAAACTTCTAAACAATCAAATTCTTTGAAACACAGAAATACATTTTTTTAAGCATAAACATATATTTTGTATATCAATATATTCTTCCCACATGCTTGACATTTTTTAAAAGAGTTGATTATTTCATTATATTTATTGGATCAGGAAAAAAGTAAGATATACTTCTGGATTTTTTGAAACATATTGTTTCATGTCCATCGGAATGATGTAAATATAAACCCAAATAAAAATTATTCTGATACAAATAAGAATTACATGTTCTACCATTTGATAAAACTGATTGACGATGTATTATCTTTTTAGACCTAACAAAATTAAGTATTCTTAATGCAAAATGGTATATAGATTTAAAAACAGTCTAAAGCAAAATTTAATAAATGAAATCAGATTAACATTACAATGAAGTATAACTGAACGAAACTTATATGACGTTAGAACAAGGTTTATCTACTAATATTTGAAAAAAAAAAATGAAATTATTACAAAATACTAAAGCAGTTCTTTCAAAAAGCGACATAGATTATGAAATTAATTTTGTAAGAACACGGATATCGTTTGAAAAATTACATAGGTTAAAACTACATGTATCTGTCTTTATTATTTCTTCTCTTTGGCTGCGGGCATTTGACTGCTTCACCGAACCGTCCTCCGCCTACTTTGGAAAACTGAATGTGTAAGAATTTCACGTCCACAAAAACGCTGAACGTGATGTCTTCGTCTGTGATTTTGCTCCGAGCGTCGGCTTTGGTGGATTCGGTTCCTATCGGTATGTAGAATCTGCGGTCCTCATAACCGCACAAGTAGGACTGGTCGGGGGCTCCAATTACCTCATCTTTGGGGGTTCCAAAAACGTACGTTTTGTTGGAGGGTGCAATGTGGCCAAAAACTTTGAAGGGTATGAACGTTACTTCTCTTGTCATCATGTGATCGATTCTTCGACCAAATCTGAGGTATTCGTAGAAAGTCCAGGATGCCACTCCATTGAGGTTGAGATTCAACAACACAAGACAGTCGCCAGATATGGTATTGGCAATACCAATTTCACTGAAAGGGACATACGCCAGAAATTTGCCGCCTTTAAAAGCCGTTATGACGACAGTGAATTGTACTTGGAGTAGAGCGCAAGTGTTGTTTTGTGCGTCCTTCAGCTTGTAGAGAGTTCCTACCGTGCCAGCCGATGCGGGACACAAGAAAACGACGCAGAGCAGACCGGAAACCACGATAGTAAAGTTGACGCGTTCCATCGTCCGGAAGTAGTTAAGGTCTAGATCTAGATCTACGCAGGAAATCTAAGAGTTGTCGTTAGTTTGGAACTGCGGTGTTCGTCTCAGAGTCAGCAAAGAGAGTTAGCTTGCCTGACGCAGCCACAGATTATTTATACTTAGAAGCGGATGGACTTCAGCCCAAGTTCGCATCGACTTTGTTTTTTTGAATGACGTTACAGATTAGTCTTAGAGATAAACGATGGACTGAGATAAATCCAGTGTTGAAGTGGTGAAAAGGATAAAACTAAAATAGGACTTTTATATAACTCGGAGAGAAAAACAGAAAAAAAGGATAGATGCTTTTCTCAATTTTAAAAGCCTGACTTTCAATAAAATATATTGGATCGTCAGAAAGAGAGAGGGAGAGAGAGAGAGAGAGAGAGAGAGAGAGAGAGAGAGAGAGAGAGAGAGAGAGAGAGATAGACACAGAGACAGAAATAGATAGAGAGAGAAAGAAAAAAATACAAATATAAGTATATGAATAAATAGATAGGTAAAGAAAAGGAAGAGAGTGAGAGAGATAGAGAGATAGATAGATAGATAGATAGATAGATAGAGAGAGATAGACAGATAGATAGATAGAGAGAGAGTGAGAGAGATAGATAGATAGATAGAGATAGATAGAGAGAGATAGATAGATAGATAGAGAGAGAGATAGAGAGATAGATAGACAGATAGGTAAAGAGAGAGAGAGTGAGAGAGATAGAGAGATAGATAGATAGATAGAGAGGGAGATAGAGAGAGAGTGATATATATATATATATATATATATATATATATATATATATGTAGAGAGAGAGAGAGAGAGAGAGAGAGAGAGAGAGAGAGAGAGAGAGAGAGAGAGAGAGAGAGAGAGAGAGAGAGAGAGAGAGAGAGAGAGAGAGAGAGAATTTTAAGTGCAAGAAAAAGGTGCAAAGAGACAAAAAAAAATGAACTGACAGAAACATGAAGAAGAAGGTGAATAAATAGACAGGTAAAGAGAATGAAAGTGTGTGAGTGTGTGTGTGAGAGAGAGATAGAGAAAGAGAGAGAGAGAGAGAGTAAGAGAGAGAAAAAGAGAGTATTTTAAGTTTAAGAAAAGATACAAAAAACACAGAAGAAAATAGGCTTAAAAAACACGAAGAAGCAGATGAATAAACAGATAACTAAAGGGGAAAGAAAAAGAGAGATCATAGGAGGAGAGATAAACGAGAGGTAGAGAGAATTGATCCAGACAGAGAAAAACATAGAAATGAATAAAAGAGAGAAAGAGATAGAAGAGATGTGTTCTTCCTCGCTCGATTCACTCCTCCATCTCTCTTTTTTCTTACTTTCTACCTTTCCTTTCTTTTTCAATCCATTTTCCCTTTAGTTATTATGTCTGTCGGAACCATCTACACAGACTACCTATCAAAGTAATCCTCTTCCTCTTTTTCAATCCATTTTCCCTTTAGTTATTATGTCTGTCGGAACCATCTACACAGACTACCTATCAAAGTAATTCTCTTCCTCTTTTTCAATCCATTTTCCCTTTAGTTATTATGTCTGTCGGAACCATCTACACAGACTACCTATCAAAGTAATTCTCTTCCTCTTTTTCAATCCATTTTCCCTTTAGTTATTATGTCTGTCGGAACCATCTACACAGACTACCTATCAAAGTAATCCTCTTCCTCTTTTTATTTCTTCCTGGCTCCAACCCTTTTCTAAATATCCCTTTCATTAAATCTAATTTAACTTTATCTCATTCTATACAGAACATGATGTAGACCCAAGTTTTCTTTTGCACGCAAGAAATGAAGATTTCTCATATAAATGTAGTTTGTTATATTTTTAAAGTAAAATGTCTGAAGCATTGTGCAGTCACTAACCAATCTGTGGTATTATATATGCTCCTATGTAGATGAAAATTGTAAAAAAATTTTATAAGCGTGAAAAGTACAATAAAAACAAAATCGCATCTTTCTGTTTTGTTTTTTTTTTCTACAAAACATTATAATGAGCGAATAGTGTGATCTTTAAATGCATTTGGAAATGCCAGTATCGGTTGTTTTGACAATGCTTTGGAAGCTACTTGCATTTATGTGGGCATCTTTTAAATGCCTTTTCCGAAGTTTATCATGTTTCAAACACAGAACGCAATGAATTTGAATCGCTAAAACGAATATTTTGAGGAGTGTTTATTCTTCGTAAATAAAATATTTGATTTGTTTTATACTGAAAGTCTAGTTTTTTCTACAACGCACTGTTTAAGATTTAGAGACACGTTTCGATTAAATAGAAACAATAACAACTTATATTTTGTTGCAGTTATTAATTCAAGAGGTACAAAAACTTCTAAACAATCACATTCTTTGAAACACAGAAATGCATTTTTAAAGCATTAACATATGTTTTGTATATCAATATATTTTTCCTACATGCTTGACATTTTTAAAAGAGTTGATTATTTCATTATATTTATTGGATCAGGAAAAAAGTAAGATATACTCCTAGATTTTTTGAATCATATTGTTTTATGTCCATCGGAATGATGTAAATATAAACCCAAATAAAAATTATTCTGATACAAATAAGAATTACATGTTCTACCATTTGATAAAACTGATTGACGATGTATTATCTTTTTAGACCTAACAAAATTAAGTATTCTTAATGCAAAATGGTATATAGATTTAAAAACAGTCTAAAGCAAAATTTAATAAATGAAATCAGATTAACATTACAATGAAGTATAACTGAACGAAACTTATATGACGTTAGAACAAGGTTTATCTACTAATATTTGAAAAAAAAATGAAATTATTACAAAATACTAAAGCAGTTCTTTCAAAAAGCGACATAGATTATGAAATTAATTTTGTAAGAACACGGATATCGTTTGAAAAATTACATAGGTTAAAACTACATGTATCTGTCTTTATTATTTCTTCACTTTGGCTGCGGGCATTTGACTGCTTCACCGAACTGTCCTCCGACTACTTTGGAAAACTGAATGTGTAAGAATTTCACGTCCACAAAAACGCTGAACGTGATGTCTTCGTCTGTGATTTTGCTCCGAGCGTCGGCTTTGGTGGATTCGGTTCCTATCGGTATGTAGAATCTGCGGTCCTCATAACCGCACAAGTAGGACTGGTCGGGGGCTCCAATTACCTCATCTTTGGGGGTTCCAAAAACGTACGTTTTGTTGGAGGGTGCAATGTGGCCAAAAACTTTGAAGGGTATGAAACTTACTTCTCTTGTCATCATGTGATGGATTGTTGGACGAAATCTGAGGTATTCGAAGAAAGTCCACGAGGCCACTCCGTTGAGGTTGAGATTCAACAACACAAGACAGTCGCCAGATATGGTATTGGCAATACCAATTTCACTGAAAGAGACATTCGCCACATATTTGCCGCCTTTAAAAGCCGATATGGCGGCGTTGAATTGTACTTGGAGTAGAGCGCAAGTGTTGTTTTGTGCGTCCTTCAGCTTGTAGAGAGTTCCTACCGTGCCAGCCGATGCGGGACACAAGAAAACGACGCAGAGCAGACCGGAAACCACGAGAGTGAAGTTGATGCGTTCCATTGTCCGGAAGTAGTTAAGAACTATCTAGGTCTAGATATAGATCTACGCAGGAAATCTAAGAGTTGTCGTTTGTGTGGAACTGCGGTGT